>JAMQGT020006495.1:0-10809 GCA_024447675.2 Pterophyllum scalare
CTTGTATCATGTGCACCAAATGGACGGTGGCAAGAAAAGGGGCTAATTATTATCAGTCCTAACAAGGATAATAATGAATTAAGAAGATATTAATACCAGCCAATAATGACTGCCATCCATTTGGGACAAAACATTAAGTTAACAAAAGCTAAACTTGTGTTTGTTTGTTTTTTTACTTACAGCTGTTTGTAAAAGTATTTTTGTCTGAGTTTATTAAATAACTACAACTTTATAAGGTTATCTACAGCAGCAAGATCAATGCAAGTGTCCTGAAAGCAAGGGAATTGCACACATTTATGCACGTGGCATAATAACAATAACTTCATTAATCATTCACCAAGTCCTAATCTCACCTAGAGCACTGAAAAGGGTAGAGCTGGCCCTGCTGACATAGTAGATATGGAATTTAATTTGCAAAGGTGCAGACTAAACATGCTGCAGTGATTTTAAAAATCATTTGGTTGTGCAAAACAGACGTTCAAGCATATCTCTTTTGGGTGTGCTGAGGCAGATCTATACTCTAAGTTGTATTGGCATCTTGTGTTTTGAATCCATCTCACTCTTCTATAAATTATTCATGGATATGTGAGTGAAAGTTTGTAAAGGGGGACAAGCATCAAAAACTAGGTTCAATGGTCTCTTAAGGATTGGAGCTGGGCTGTGCCACTTTTGTAATTGAGCAATTTTAAATTAATTCAGCAAATGGAGACAAGCTTGATAATTAGTCATGTTTAACCCATTTAAACAGATGTTTCAGACCTCAACGATAAAACAAGAACCATACGCAATACAATATTTTAATCTATAATTAATCTGCAAGTTATTTTTGACATAAATCAATATGCCTATATTCCCATGACCAAAGGAGTTATTAGTGGGTTTCTTCAAATATGGCAAAATTGCCCCGACCATGCCCTGAGCCGACTATGATTTGCTGGTAAAAGGTCAAGGTGAAAAAACAATTTTTTTTCCTGACATAAATCAAGAATTTATGCGCCAATTATGACAACATTTCATAAACTCTCTAATAGAATAAAATTATAAAAAAGGTGGCATCCAGCAGTTCAAAGTCAAACTGGCCTTTATTTAAAGCAATAACAGAAGGGGAGACTGTGACCATATTTCATACTTCGTCAGATACCGGCACTAATCTTGTTCCCTTGCATTAAATAATCCTAGTCTTTACTCTCTGGTCATTTCATTAGGTACATCCTGTTAGTACCATTTTGAACCCCCCTTTGCCTTCAGAACTAGCTAATGCTTCATGGCACAGATTTAACAAGGTGCTGGAAACATTCCTCATGGACTTTGGTCTATATTAACCTGATACCATCACATGGTTGCCGTAGATTTGTCGGCTGCACATCGATGATGCAAATCTCCCGTTCCACCCCATCCCAAAGGTGCTCCATTATACTGAGATCTGGTGACTGCGGGGGACATCTGAGTACAATAAACTCAATGTCATGTTCAAGAAACAAGTTTCAGGTGATCTGAGCTTTGTGACACGACACATTATCCTGCTGGATGGGCATACTGTGGTCATAAAGGGATGGACATGATAACACCACAAGAAGGCTGTGCTGTTTATATTATGTTTAACTCACACAATTACACCAGCAACAACCTGAACTGTGGATACAAGGCAAGATGGAGCCATGCTTTCATGTTGTTTACACCAAATTCTGACCCTACCATTTGAATGCTGCTGCAGAAATGGAGACTCATTAGACCAGGCAACGTTTTTTTCAATATCCTATAGTCTCATTTTGATGAGCCTGTACCAACTGTAAACTCAGTTTCCTGTTCTTAGCTGGTAGGAGTGACACCTGGTGTGGTCTTCTGCTGCTGTAACCCATCTGCTTCAAGGGTTGCCGTATTGTGAGTTCAGAGATGCTCCTCTGCACACCTAGGTTATAACAAGTAGTTATTTCAATTACTGTTGCCTTCCTATCAGCTTGGATACTGGATATTTTTTCTTTTTCAGACCATTCTCTGTAAACCCTAGACATGGTTGTGTTTGAAAATCTCAGTAGATCAGCAGTTTGTAAAGTATGCAGACCAGCCCATCTGGCACCATCAACCATGCCACGCTCAAAGTCAATTAACTCAACTTGAATTAGAGCAGGTAGCCCTGATCATGTCTACATACCTAAATGCACTGAGTTGCTGCCACGTGATTGGCTGGTTACCATTAATCAGTTGAACATGTATACCAAATGAAGTGGCAGGTGAGGTATTGCAAACGCATGACTGCTAACCAGATGACATTTTTGATGTATGACATGATGATGACCATCTCTGCTCAAGTGAATAAGGCCACATTCACACACCATCTGGCAACCACCAGCCATGAGGGAAAATTAGTATTCTTCAACTGGCTAAAAGTGATTGCTCAAAGTTGATAGCAGTCACTGGGAAGTGAACTGCTGAAGCCCCAGTCACACAGACCTAGAGCCCGGACAGTGACCCACATTTTCCCCTAGAGATCCACCTGTTGCTAGGGAACAGGTGGATCATATACTCCCCAAACAGTTGCAAAAACCTTGTTATGACTGCTCTGGTCAGTAGCATATTGCTGTGGTCACCTGTAGTTTGCACTGAAGTCACAGACTTGTCTCTGAACACTGTGCAGCCACTCTCCAAGCTGTTGTGAAACAGTGAAAAATGAAACACAAACTGGAAATGGAGACCATTTGCCTTCAAAGTAAAAAATTGTGGATTCTGAAACATGTTGGCTGCAGAACTGAGGCACACCTTTTACTCTGAAGGCAAACCTTCTCCATTTCTAGTTTGCATTGCACTTTGTCAAGTTTTAGAACTGCTCAGCTCATAATTAGTAATTGCAAACAAACATGAAAACCGACAAGCAATCATGGAAATCTGCTAGCAACTAAAGCAAGCACTAAGTGGCTTTTTGTGCAGCAACTTCTTTGAAACCGATTTCACCCACTGAGAGCCTAAGGAGCCAGTGTCAACCAGTTGGAGAATACACATTTTTCCCTAGCAACTAGCGATTGCATCACGTCTAATATGGTGGACAAATCTCGAGCAATTTGCGTATGAAACCACATGAGAAACTTAAATAAAATGCTAGAAAATGGTCACCTGAACCAACAGCTTAAACCCAAAATAATTCAAAAAAAACCAAACAAATACAGGAATGGAGCTAGTTGACATTATACACTTTGATGTCTGACAATCCTTAAACACAATGTACGGAGTTTTATCTATGGCTCTCCACCTCTAAAGGTTTTCAACCTAGCTACTTCAGGAAAGTGTTTTGTCACAGTCATATCAGTTCAATAATAAGAGTTTAACAAATATAAGCTTAAAATAAAGCACAATATAGTCTGTAGACCTTTTCACATTACGTCACTGTGCAATGATAAAAAGTTTAGTCTGCGATTCTGACAATAAGTCGGACCCCTTCTGGGTTGGCTGCTGGACTCTGCCAGGGCTGCCCTTTGCTACAGATTCAGTTTGTAATTTTTATGGACAGAATTTCGAGGCACAGCCAAGTGATGGATGGTTTCTTCGTCGGTGGCCTCAAGAGCTCGTCTCTGCTTTTTTGCGGATGATGTGGTTCTTTTGACTTCATCAGGTGGTGACCTCCAGCTCGCACTGGGGCAGTTCGCAGCAGAATGTGAAGCAGCTGGAAAAAGAATTACCATCTCCAAGTCCAAAGCTGTGGTTCTCAGCAAGAAAAGAGTGTCCACTCTGGGTCAGTGATGAGTTGTTGCCCCAAGTGGGGGGATTTAAGTACCTCAGGGTCTTGTTCACAAGTGAGGTGACAGACAATTTAGGTGTCGATTGATGTCCCTACCTTCACCTATGGTCATGAGCTCTGGGTAAAAAATAAGATCCTGTATACAAGCAGCAGAAATGAGCTTCCTCTGAAGGGTGGCTGGGCTCTCCTTTAGAGAAAGGTGAGGAGTTCACTCATTCAGAAGCGCCTCAGAACTGAGCCACTACTCCTCCACACTGAAAGGCCAGTTGAGATGGTTTCAGGCATCTGATTAGAATGCCTCCTCGATGCTTCCCAAGTGAGGTGTTTTGAGCATGTCCTACCAGAAGGAGGCCCCATGGCAGACCCAGAACCTCGGTGTTCCCCCGGCTGAGCTGAAGCAGGTGGCTGGGGAAAGGAAGGTGTGAACTTCTCTGCCTCTTCTTTCTCTTCTGTTTTTGTGATTATTAATTTTTTATGAAGCCCTTCTCCTACTGCATAAACTCATCTACACTGTTGCCAGCAATGTATTTTCAGTCATCCAGTAAGGTTAAATGAGAGTTAATTTCAGAACTTTCCCATTATCTGGTTACAAGCTCTTAATGGACATGAGATACTTAAGGTGGATGGATTAAAAACGTACAATCTTCTCATTTGTTGTGTAGCCCGTGTTTCAACACACACAGTCCCGGTGGACACAAAGCAATTAGTGGTTTTGAAAGATTATAAGTGACGTCTAAAAGCCAAAATGATTTCTGAAAAACCCGGCGATGGTCATTCTGAAGAATTGAAAAAACAAATAAACTTGACTGGAGAGTTTTGTGCTCAACTCCCGTGGGAAATTAAGCAATTAGCGAGCTTGAAAACCCATAATACACTAACAGAATATGGGTTATCAAAGTCGTATAGAGCACACACACACACAAACAAAAACACACTCCGTTTCACTTGACCACTTGTAGCAGACGTGGTGGTGTGTGTGCATAAACACAAACAGAAAAACTATTTTGTTGTGAACCGAGAGCCCTGCATTTGAGCCAATATACTGAATGAGGTCTAAAATAAAATGGTTAATTAAGCCAGGATTGTTTAAGACGCTCCAGCATGTGCCTGCCTATTATATTTATGAATGCTCCTACTTTCCACGAGTTAATAAGCTCTATTGTTCCAGTTTAGCCTTGAGCATAATACATTTCCTATTCATAATCTATTCAGCTTCTCCATGCTCAAACCATAAATATTTCTTATACCTCTGGAAAATGCTAATACCACCAAATAATAAAATAATAAATCTATTTCACTCTATATAAAGAATCTCTCTTAAATGTACATAATTCTGCCAGTAGTAAACCACTCTGAAATATGACAGCCTACCCTTTCATTTGAGCTGACATATTTTTCTCGCATCACATGAGAATAGTGACTAATAATCTGATAAATACAATATTATTAGAAACAGCTGTCCTCAAATCTTATACTCCGTCACTTTGTTCTTTAGGTCACTGGCTGCTTATGCATTGGCACAATGATCTTGTAGCGTATTAAGAGAGATTAAGGGGCAACAACAACACAGTTATTTAGCCATATTTAACAAGGGTGGTGGCAGTCAGCGCCTTCAGTCCTGTTAAGAGGGATTCATGTCATCATTTCGTTTTAACTGCAGGACAAAGGGGAAACCTTTCTCATTCAATCCCTCTTAAACATCACTCAGAAGGCAAGGCAGTGCTGGGATCTAAGGGCCTAAATGTTTAGACCATCTCCTTCCTGCATTTTCCAAGGAGCAGAGTGAGCAGAGCAGAGGATCAGGAAGCGAGGTTTCTGGCACCACTCTCCAGGACCACAGTCATCACATCTAATGGGCTTTTTGTTGAAAATCTAATTAAAACCGGGATGGTAAGTAGATGACTTGTTTTCCTCACATTTCTTCAGTATGACTAATGCTTCTTAACAGAATCTGCCCCCACCCCCAACAACGAAACACTGCAAAGACACAGTTACAAACATTTTCACGTTTTTTTTTAAATAACAAGATATCATTTTATTATTAAACCACAAAGCATTACTTACTGCCCCCTCTCCATACTGTTGTTAGTCTGAGAATTTCATATTGCACAATATCAGATGCCCGAGCATACCATCACATGCAGGTTTATACATATTATAGGACAGCAAATGCCCAAGCTTTCACTGTACATTGATACCGGGGATATAATGATTACCAGGGTTACATGTTATAAGTTCCAAAACTCTCTTGATTGCACCGAGAAAAGCGCAAACTTTGGCTCAGCCACACTTACAGGCACACCACCTGAATGGGCCCTTCAGGTATGGCTACAAACCAGTGAAAGCATGGAGGAGTAAAAGAAGAGTTAAGGCCCATTTGTTTCCTCGACACTGCCCGGTCACAGTTATTCAAATCAGGTGGTTTTTTTTACACTGGAAGCCATGCAGGCCTTGCTGGGCAGCATCTCCTCCCACTGCTGACCTGCCAATCTGTGCACTCGACTCGTAACTGCAACCGAGATATTTCAAACCCACTACCCCCCTCCAAACTTCACTCAGGTGGGAAATCCCATTAATAAAACCCCACGTCTCATAGCCGACAAAGGCTTTTTTTTTCTTTTTAGTGAGAGGGCTTTGCGTTTCACGCCGTCGAGCTTACCGAGAAGCAACAGTTTCAGCTCCCGGCGTGCGTCCCTCTTATCCCGGCGGAGCTGCCTTTCGATCTCGTCGTTGATCCGCCTGGCTTCTTTCGCCTCCTCGCTGAGGCAGCACGCCATTATGGATTCCAGGGTCATTCTCTCTCCTTGTTTAAAACTCGCACTCTTTCTCCTCTCACTGATTCATCCAGATTTCAGATTCGTCGGGGTGGAGAAAGACAAACAAACAAAAAAGAAAAAGACAGGCCTGTGAGTGCCAAATAACGCCCTCATACAGGCCTACTGGTGGTGAAATAACGCGTGGACGCCCTTATAATGAGTCCGAACAGCGCACAGATTGTGGTGCGAAAGGAAAATTAGATATTTGAGAAATTATTGACCCCCCTCCCCCCTCCCCCTGTTTCGGTTCGTTTTCTGGGTCTCCCGACAGCTTCAAAACAGTGTCCAACGCGGTTTGGGCTGAATATCGGCGCGATCTTAATTAGTGTAATCTGCTTTTCCGTCTCAATATGATCAACAGATCCTTTTAAGACACATCCTCCGTACTGCTCTGTGTGATCTCGTTAAGCATCGTCATCCGAGCCGGCCCACTCTCTCTTCAAAGTCTTCAATGTTGATATTTTTCATAAAAAAAAATCCCTTGCGTTCAAGTTACCGTCTGCAGGTGAGGGCAACAAGAAAAACCCATGAATAAGGCTGTCCGTTTATTTTCCAGTGGCTCGACTCCCGGGCGTGGTAAGGCAGAATATGGCGGACTTTCACTCCAATCCGCTAGGCTGGGATACAGTACAGTTATCTCTCTCCGTGTGCTCAAAAAGCCAAGAAAGCCGCACATAACACAGCATTTCAGCCGGAGCGCTCGACAGCGCGGCGAAATAACATCCCAGCGTGCCTCAAAAGGGAGCTCAAGTCCACGGCTTAACAGTGGGATGAAAAGAGAGGAATAACAGCCGTGTTGTCGCCTTTTCCCCCGGCCAATCTTCTCCTTTTCCTCAATTCTCTTCATGTATTTTTATTACACAGGCCATCCACTCCTCCGCTGACAGGGTGACGTCGGCCTCCCATCGACTAAGGGGGAGTGTCACGTCAAACGAACGCCACACAAGTCATTTATCCCCCAACCTGTGGGATAGAAAATGCGTATGACGGGATATGTTGGAACCTCTATCTGTGTTTTACAGTTTCCACTGCAATCCAGTTTTTTTGTTTGTTTGTTTTTGTGCTCACTTAGAGGGGAGGAGGTCCTTACGGAGAGTCTTAGGAAGCACAGTTTATGTTTTAGTGATCGCGTGATGACCGAGTGGAAGTTAACCTTGCACGGGCTGATTGTTCAGTGGACACAATATAGTTACACAGTATCCAATCAAACAGCACTTCAGTAAACTGTGAAGGTCATTGTTCTGTTTTTTGTTGAGGCATTGAGGCGTTAATTCAACTTAGCTGTTGGACTGTTTTTTCTATGTATGGGCTTTCTTTGGCACTGTCATTACAATATAGTTGTTATTTACATATTTATACCATGACTAAAACTAATGGTCCATCATACCAATGAGCCAATAAATCCTTTATCTTTAAGAAGGGTCTTGCTGAACTTTTATGACAGCTGGAGGTTTAAGTTTGTGTTCTGGTCATAATTTTTTAAGCTACATTTTAAACTCAGCTTGAAATTGGTCAAAAACATATTTATACTGTAGTGCAACACACAGATTCGAGGTATGATCCAGAGTCTCAGCTGCAGGCAAAAGATGAAGAAATTTAAAAAAAAATTATTAGATAAACACTAAAATCAAAGGGAAACAGTCCCTGCTACAGAATTTGTCAGTTGGGTGAAAACAGTGCAGTGTCCCACTTGCAGGAGGGACAAAACACGCAGTCCAATTCCAGGCCCAGCTGTGCTGCAGGTCAGCTACACCCTCAAGTACACTGACAGCTTCAACAGGGAACAGCAGTTGTCCAACTAGACCCATCACCCTGCATGGACTAGGCTGGCAATCACCCCAGCATCAGCAAGTCGACTCTGCCTTCAGGCTGAAGCATGTAATAGACCCTGGTCTGTGCACAGAAACAGGGAAAGGTGACAAAGGTATTTGCAGTGTGGAGTATAAGTAGACTAGAGTATAAGCACAATCAAATACACCCGCCTTCAATTAACCCAACCTAAACACAGCCACAGGCTCACAGGAATTGTGAAACACAAAACCAACTCCCAAATAAGTGCCAACTTCCCACAGCAAATACCGGGGTGAGTGTGCAGGTGATACCATATTACAGTAGACTAAGATTGTGGTGTTGCTGTTTTGGTGTTGCTAAAATTATTCAGGAACCCATGTTAGATCCTTCATATACAGTGCCATAAAAATTATTTGCCCCCTTCTTATTTATTTATTTATTTTGCATATCTGTCACACTTACATATTTCAGATCAACAAACAATTTTTAATATTAGACAAAGCTCGTGTATATGCCTTGAACAATCTGGAGAGTTATACACCAGTTGCCTTTCCCCCCCCTATATTATTATATTATATGCTTTATTTATCCAGGTAAAAAAAATCTCACTGAGATTTAAAAATCTCTCTTTCAAGAGAACCTGGCCAGGAGGGCAGCAGAAATGATAACAAATACAACATAAGTAAAGAAACAAACACAACTGATGTTCAATACAGGCAACTGAACAACAAACATTGGAATCATGTACAATAACATATCAAAAGCAAATATTTAAAAAATACAGTGAGCACGCATGCCCTAATGGTTGTGTGTTTCACACATATGCACACAGATAAGAAGGAACCAGCTCAAGTTGAGATTTACATATAAAAGCCAATCATATATTAGGATGTTCAAAGCTGCACCACATGTCCACTGTTCTTCCCTTATGACCATTTCTGTTTTTACTGAGACCAACAGTTTTCACCTTACACTGCTAACTACTACCCATTCATTGCAGAAAGAATAATGTTATAAGTCAATACAGTTTAAACTGTAGGTTCAGTAACTGGAGTTTGGTATTTAAGCAGCTCCTGGGCATACGGGAAATTTCTTACTATTCTACCTATGAGAATAGGTCAGAGTTAGGTATAGTATTATAGCAAAGTGAAGACACTGACACATGTGAGTAAAGGATAGAACATGTAAGCATATATGCATATACATATACATGTACATATATACATGTACATATATACCAGAGGACCTCAAATATTTTATTAACATAGACAGACAATCCAGGGAAACAAAATACAGACAAAACCTAGAAACCTATTTTTACATAAAGATGGATGTAATGGATAAAGGTCTTGCTCTGGTCTCCATACATACAAAGAAAGTGAAAAAGTATACACAACTTGATGCCAGAAAACTATTTCACATTGGAGTAACATGCTTTATTCGTAATAATATTGTAAAAGTGTAACTATATTTATACACATTTAAACCTTTTGCTGGCAGCAAAAAGTTAGAATTGAGGTCATCTCACATAGGTATTGAGCAGTGTTGATTGTAACCTAACTCAAAGTGGCCCATTTAGACTGTTTAAATGGGGACATATCAGTCGACGGTGGTTAATTGCATGTGATGTATTTGTTCAAATCTAGTTTATGAAGTGGACACTGATCTTATCTTTTCAGGCTGCAACTGGGAAGAAAAGGCTAAACTGAAGAACCTGAAAACAAGATGTGAAAAGAAGAACTGTAAAATATTTCCAGTAGTAGAATTAGAGGTTAGCGTGTCCAGAGGCCTGTCTGATGCGTCTCACAGATTTGCAGCTTCGGGAGTTTTTTCAGCCTGTTCCTATAATGGAGGGCTACCAAAGTCCGACTCTCTAAAGGGACAGTCAGCCTGAGAGGCCAGTGACTTTCGAACCTGCTAAATGTCATTCATCGTGACTGTATCTAAGGAGATGCTTATTTAAACAAACCATGTACCATGCTGCCAAACCATAATGTTGTTTCACTGCTGTTAATTCTTTATCAATTAAAAACATGTAAACTTCAAGAAGCATAACATTTTGTTGGCTGAGAGGAATCATGTTCTGTCTCTAGTTAACTATGTATCATGCATACACTGTATAATATCTTCATTTTGGACTTGCATTTCAACCTGAAACACCAGGCATATATGGGGAAAAGATTAAGAAAAGAAAAGGCTTTTGAATAAACGTGAATATAAAATGATAAGGGCCCACACATGACTATGGTTTAACTCGGTGTCTTGAAAGAAAAGCTTCCCTCTATGCAACTTGTTTTAAGGCCATAAGATGCATTCAGCTGACATTATGGTGCACGTTTTTTTTCTTTTTGGTGCACATGAGACAGTGGATTCACTGTGCAGTGAGCAATGAGGGTTTAGTAAGCTACCCACTGGTGTACTCCAGCTTTTATTTAGCAAGACCAGAATTAACCAAGCAGTGAACATAACATA
>JAMQGT020006496.1:0-147323 GCA_024447675.2 Pterophyllum scalare
ACGGACACTTTGGGCATCTGTAATTTTTGCTCTGTGTTCCGTATACATTGGTGTGTGTGTGCACATTAGAATGTGCTGTGTATATTGCATGTATATTCAAAATTATCTATTGCTGTTCAGTTCTCAAACCTGTGGACACAAACGAGATTACGCACAGTTCTGAACACATACAATCATACTTGTATGATCAAATATAGAGAAACAAAATAGTAGATATTTGATACAAATGTGACATTTGGTATCCTTTATCCTTAACCAATCTGTCCTACCAATCCAATGTAAACATTACACTACAGAAAGTATTTAAGATTTGTAAAGGCTAAAATGTTTAATGTCCTTCAAGGAAAATCTCCAACAGAGCACTGTTGCTTGCAAAACATATGCATTACTCTAAGTCTATATCCACGTTTATGATAACACACACACGCACACACACTCTCACTCACTCACACTATTGCACTGAACCTCATAATCAACTCTAAATCCTTCTTGACAAACATCAATAGAGCTTTATTCCAGTTCTGACAAATAAAATACAACTTGAGGAACATTAACTTTGTACAAAAAAAATGCTCTACATGAGGCTGGTCTTCTGCGCTGTATCCGTTGCTCCACCTCACACCTCCACTAACAATAGCTGCATGTGGAAACAACCCACCCTACCCCCATTCTGGAGCTACCAGTGTTATATATCGTCCTTCAACCTTTGGCCTGTGACCTTGGCACCTTGCTGGTGAGCTGTTGGTGACCCTCAGAAAACCCAGCTGACGGGCACCCACTGGTGCTCTGTTGACAGTTTCTCCAGTGCCAGCCGTAGACTTCGGAACGCCGCTTCGAGGCCGTCGTTTATGATGCAAAGGTCAAAGTAATGTCCATAGGCTCTCTTGATGCGCTCACTCTCATCCACTGTCCTCTTTAGTTCAGAGTCCTGTAAGGAGCGTGTCAGGGAGAAGTGCAGGACTTTAGTCTTTTAGGAGAGAACTGATTTGAAATAATGCAATGAGCCGGCAAATAGTGCAGTGGAAGTGTAAACTGACTGATTAGGAGTTAACATAATGTTGAGATAGCAGCTTTCTTTCATGACTCCACAATGAACAAATCAAATATATGTTATTCCATTTGTTAAAATCTGCAGCAATAAGTCGTGATCACAAATTTTTCACAACTGTACCTGATTGAATTTCATTTGACCAATTTCCCCTTAAAGGTTGACTCTTTGGGCTGCTTCCAGCATGGTTTCTATTTTTAGAGTGCTCTCTGGAAATCCTGCTGTGACCATTTGCCCTTGTGGGTCTGTGATGCAGGTGTGTTGAAAGCAGCGACTCTTCAACTGGAATGTTATTTTGTCCGGGCGGACAAAATCACAAGCGGCTCAGTCTGCGGAATAGAGTGAGTAGTGACCAATGATTGTGCTGGTGTGCACAAACAATCTTCAATGCGCTGTGTGACAGTGTGAGCCACAGTTTTCCGCTGAATGTCCGGCTTCTGATACCTCCTCCGCATTGATGACGTGACCCTGGAGGACAAATTTGCTAAATGACAAGCGTGCTGCTGGTCGCTCCTGATCTCAGGCAACCCACCTTCAGGCTTGGACACTCAGACGAAGACTGCTGTTGGGTCTCTGGGCGATACCACAGATGACAGCTGACATGAAGCATCACTCTGATAAAGAGTTGACGTTTCCTCTCTGAACAAGTTTGAGGTCCAAAGTGAAACTGCAGTGCGCACAGTGCAAATGTTCAAAGACTGGCTTCCAAAGAGCGATCCAAATATATCAGCAGCACCAGAGGTGCAAATGAAGAAAACCTTAAAGGGGAGTTTGGTCAATTCAAATCACATATGACTTAAATGATCTTAGCAGAGAATGAATGAGAACACAGACTTACTGTTAACTGTTTCGTCACAACTCCTGACTCAATTGCCGACCTATTCATAGCTTTGAGGACCTCGAAGTCTGGGGCTTCTATGAACACAACGTAAGGCAGGAATTCAGATGTTCGCAGGACTTTAATAGCCTTAAGAAAAAAATAGAATAGATGTGTTGTTAAAATCACTGCATCACTTCCCAACAAGCCTGTGGAAACGCTCAAACACAAATCCCATACAAAAGCTAAGAATACCATTAAAAAACAACTGCAGCATGTTTCTCTAAGTTAGTTAATAAGATGTGTTAAAAAGATTAGCTGAGTGGAAGCAGATCATTAAGAGAACCTCTTGGATAAATATTGATGAAAACACTAAAACCATCTCTGCAGCAACAAACTGTACATAAAAGCACATGACAATTTTATAGCGTAAACAAATATTCATAGATTTAAGAAAAAATGGTTTCTCTACCTGTGGGTTAACATCCAGGATGCAGATCTTTCCTGTTTCTATCACCTCGTGTATGGAGCTGATCTTGGTGCCATACAGATTCCCGTCATACTCGCCATGCTCCAGGAAACGGCCGTTTTTGATGTCACATTCCATTTCGCTGCGGCTCATGAAAGAGTACATCTGGCCATCTCTCTCATCCACCTTTGGTTTTCTAGAGGTGACTGGGTTGTTACAATAAGCAGAAATGGCTTTGCATCAGTTTTTTTTTTTTTAACTGATCTAAAAAGTATCACAATAAAGGTTCAACAATAACAGTTCTTTTTTAATTAAATAATGAAGAATTGAAGAAAAATAGCAAAAAGAGGGAAAATTATTTAAAGAACTCAACTTTTAAACCAAGATGACAAAGAAAGGCATTAACAGTATGCAAAATGACAAAATTCAAATAAAAACAATACCTGATGGTGCTTTTATCAGTGTAGGTGGTGTCGTGTGATGAGGCGTGGCTGTACTTACAGGGGATGGTGGTGCCATAGCGCTGGGGATCCGACACCAGCAGTTTGTTCTTCAGGCTACGACGGCCGACACCCTGCGCTCCAATAAGAACCAGAGTCTTCCTCCTGAAGGGAGGGACTTTGGCAACCTCCTCGTAGATCCGCAACTCGTGGCGATCAAATTCTTATCAGAAACCAAAAATTAGACTGAGACACACACACACATACACACACACACAGACACACACACACACACACACACACACAAAAAAAAAAAAAATCACAAGATAGTGGATAATTTTGTCCAAAGCTCATACAAAATTACCTGCATTCTTGGTGGTCAGAAATACATCATCTTTTTCTTCTTTTACCCACCACACCTGTACAGAGAGGACCTGAGACAAAGAGAAAAGCACCATCAAACCTTCAACCACTTCAACAAAGTCCCTCTCACAGTTAAATACTATCAAACTGAAAGCACTGATAAAAAAAAATTAAGTATTGGAGGATTTTAGGGAAACTCTACCACTAGATGGCACTGTGCACCAATACTGATCAGCATATGCAACCAATTTGATGCCAGGGACACCTGTGACTGTAGGATCTGCTGACCGTCTGTTCAGTGTGGCAGATTATATGACATAGGTTAGAATATCTTCTAGAAGGAGAGTCATGCGTGGAAACATGAGCTCAGTAGTATCTTGATGGCAAAATTCAACTTGACAAGCTGGGGCAATAAATAATTATGACTTTGCTTGTAAGAGCTAGAGTTCTAATTATTAAACATCGTGTCCCAACTGGATAGATCACCGATTAAACATGTACGCATTCTCTTCAAAATGTTTTATTTTAACCATGCTCACTGCTGGTATACTGTATGTGGGAAATATGCTGACAGACAGCTGTGTCCTTCCCAAGCTCCAAGGGCAGTACAGTTGGACTGTCATCTTCCTCTCCTCCACAAGTGAAGGGCATGCAGCTGGCTATGACTCACCACCTGTTTTGTTGCCACTGAGCAGAGCAGAGCAGACAAATCTAAAGAAACAGACTTTTTAAGGAGAGATCATTATTGATCAGGCTTTACGGACGGGTGTCTTATCACCGCTCCTCAATCAAGGATCCTTCTCAAGGAGGGTAGTGTTTGAATGTCAGACCCTGCAGCTTAATAACCAACAGATTGGATCAGGCCACCTGAGTCACTCCGATAATGATTACCAGTTCAGTGCTCTCTGACTGAGGAGCAAACTGAAGAGGTGAGAGGAGGATGAGCAACCAGCGCCAGATGAAGCACTTGTATGATATGGAGAGGAGCAGATGTTGTCTTTGTTGCCAGGGTGTTTGTGCAGCGTGGAGCCTGTGTCGAATCTGCATAATGAGAAGCACTTCTCTGCTCTGCTGCATGCTGCTAAGAGGTGTACCTGTAGTAGCGAGCTCCAGATCTCTCTTCACAAAAGCCTTCCTTTTCTCCTCGAGGAGCTGGCTTGGAATTAGACCTGCGCTGCCTCCCTCTATGTGACAGGCCTATGCAGGGGAAACGCACATGCAAAGTGAAGCTGCTAACAAATCAAAGCATCTTATGTGGCTGAAATATGCTTATGTGGCTGTACTAACCTGCCACCAGTTGAGGTCCTCCTGGTTAAAGATCTGCAGAATGTCTCCGCTGCTGAAGCTAAGGCCCGCCTCCTTACATGGAATCAGGTTATCATGAGACGGGTCGTAATCAAAGTGACACTTCACAAAGGCCTAAATGAATATTTATGTTGGAAAGAGGGAACATGTCAGTCAAACCTTTTTTCCGCTGAATACTAAATACTGAATAGAACTGTGATGCTTCTTGTGCGGTGTACGTGATCTGCTGTAGATGGACTGGATGAGTGAGTGTCCATCAATATGAAACAGCCCTGCCCATTTACAGCCTTCTCTATCTCGCAGCTCACTTCCCTGACAGCTCAGAGGCTACAGGATTCAGCTCATAAACCGAACCATCTATCCCAACCCCCACTGATAGGACAGAGGAGTCTGAGAGACAGACTGAGACAAAAACAGATAGAAAGAGGGAGAGAGAAATAAAGAGAGAGCCAAAATCTGTAGCCATGGCAACCATCCCCTCCCCCATGCGCTTGACGTCGTCTCTTTTCTGAACTGATGCATGAACATGAAATGAGCCTCACCAGCCCTTACTGTACAGTGTGTTTGTGGGTGTGCGTCCTTCTCTGTACAGACACACACAAACAACAGACAGGCAGACAAGACAAACACCCGTGACCTGATCCGGCGAAACGAGTCGCAAGTCGCAGGGTCGAATTCTTATGCATATAACATATGAATTAGCGCGCTGTGTTGTGGGTCACTTCTGGGTTCACGGGATGTTCTTAGCAACAAGGATGAGATGTTTTAAGCGGTATTATTGGCTACCAGTGATGTCATCATTAAAATTACTTTAATGATTACCGCAATACAGCGCAGATTCATATGGTATTTGCCTGAAGAATTGGTCCATGCGACTTGTGACTAATTTTGCCAGATCCAGCCACATATTCTCCTCTAGCCAAAGCAGAGCTGTCAGTTGAGTTTAGTCACCAATGTTACAGCTCCAGGCCTGGAACACAGCCAGCTGCATTACACTGAGAAAGGATTCTTTGGGTACAACTCTAATCATAGCATCAAATGCCACACATACAGCACTCTCACCTACACATACATCCTGACTATATTGAGCACAAGCCAATCATTCTTTAATGTATCCTGCAGACAGATTTCTCTTAAGTATTTAAGCAGGAGAGGAAAGCTGAGACACTTGAACACTCCCCCTTTCACAAAAGCGAAGGTCTTTAGACCATAAATGTATACATGCGATAACGTGGGGATGTCCAAGTATACTTGGACATCCCCACGTATACGCATGTATACATTATGGTCTAAAGACCTTCGCTTTGTGAAAGGGGAGTGTTCAAGTGCTTAGTTTTCCTTTCCTGCTTAAATACTTAAGAGAAATCTGTCTGCAGGAGACATTAAAGAATGATTGGTTGTGCTCATATAGTTAAGAGATGTGTAGGTGGAAGTGCTGTATGTGGTATTGATGCTATGATTAGAGTTGTACCCAAAAAATCCTTTCTCAGTGTAATGCAGCTGGCTGTGTTCCAGGCCTGGAGCTGTAACATTGGTGACTAAACTCAACTGACAGCTTGCTTTGGCTAGAGGAGAATATGTGGCTGGATCTGGCAAAATTAGTCACAAGTCGCATGGACCAATTCTTAGGCAAATACCATATGAATCTGCGCTGTATTGCGGTAATCATTAAAGTAATTTTAATGATGACATCACTGGTAGCCAATAATACCGCTTAAAACATCTCATCCTTGTTGCTAAGAACATCCCGTGAACCCAGAAGTGACCCACAACACAGCGCGCTAATTCATATGTTATATGCATAAGAATTCGACCCTGCGACTTGCGACTCGTTTCGCCGGATCAGGTCACGGGTGTTTGTCTGTCTGCCTGTTGTTGTTTGTGTGTGTCTGTACAGAGAAGGACGCACACCCACAAACACACTGTACAGTAAGGGCTGGTGAGGCTCATTTTATGTTCATGCATCAGTTCAGAAAAGAGACGACGTCAAGCGCATGGGGGGGAGGGGATGGTTGCCATGGCTACAGATTTTGGCTCTCTCTTTATTTCTCTCTCCCTCTTTCTATCTGTTTTTGTCTCAGTCTGTCTCTCAGACTCCTTGTCCTATCAGTGGGGGTTGGGATAGATGGTTCGGTTTATGAGCTGAATCCTGTAGCCTTGAGCTGTCAGGGAAGTGAGCTGCGAGATAGAGAAGGCTGTAAATGGGCAGGGCTGTTTCATATTGATGGACACTCACTCATCCAGTCCATCTACAGCAGATCACGTACACCGCACAAGAAGCATCACAGTTCTATTCAGTATTTAGTATTCAGCGGAAAAAAGGTTTGACTGACATGTTCCCTCTTTCCAACATAAATATTCATTTAGGCCTTTGTGAAGTGTCACTTTGATTACGACCCGTCTCATGATAACCTGATTCCATGTAAGGAGGCGGGCCTTAGCTTCAGCAGCGGAGACATTCTGCAGATCTTTAACCAGGAGGACCTCAACTGGTGGCAGGTTAGTACAGCCACATAAGCATATTTCAGCCACATAAGATGCTTTGATTTGTTAGCAGCTTCACTTTGCATGTGCGTTTCCCCTGCATAGGCCTGTCACATAGAGGGAGGCAGCGCAGGTCTAATTCCAAGCCAGCTCCTCGAGGAGAAAAGGAAGGCTTTTGTGAAGAGAGATCTGGAGCTCGCTACTACAGGTACACCTCTTAGCAGCATGCAGCAGAGCAGAGAAGTGCTTCTCATTATGCAGATTCGACACAGGCTCCACGCTGCACAAACACCCTGGCAACAAAGACAACATCTGCTCCTCTCCATATCATACAAGTGCTTCATCTGGCGCTGGTTGCTCATCCTCCTCTCACCTCTTCAGTTTGCTCCTCAGTCAGAGAGCACTGAACTGGTAATCATTATCGGAGTGACTCAGGTGGCCTGATCCAATCTGTTGGTTATTAAGCTGCAGGGTCTGACATTCAAACACTACCCTCCTTGAGAAGGATCCTTGATTGAGGAGCGGTGATAAGACACCCGTCCGTAAAGCCTGATCAATAATGATCTCTCCTTAAAAAGTCTGTTTCTTTAGATTTGTCTGCTCTGCTCTGCTCAGTGGCAACAAAACAGGTGGTGAGTCATAGCCAGCTGCATGCCCTTCACTTGTGGAGGAGAGGAAGATGACAGTCCAACTGTACTGCCCTTGGAGCTTGGGAAGGACACAGCTGTCTGTCAGCATATTTCCCACATACAGTATACCAGCAGTGAGCATGGTTAAAATAAAACATTTTGAAGAGAATGCGTACATGTTTAATCGGTGATCTATCCAGTTGGGACACGATGTTTAATAATTAGAACTCTAGCTCTTACAAGCAAAGTCATAATTATTTATTGCCCCAGCTTGTCAAGTTGAATTTTGCCATCAAGATACTACTGAGCTCATGTTTCCACGCATGACTCTCCTTCTAGAAGATATTCTAACCTATGTCATATAATCTGCCACACTGAACAGACGGTCAGCAGATCCTACAGTCACAGGTGTCCCTGGCATCAAATTGGTTGCATATGCTGATCAGTATTGGTGCACAGTGCCATCTAGTGGTAGAGTTTCCCTAAAATCCTCCAATACTTAATTTTTTTTTATCAGTGCTTTCAGTTTGATAGTATTTAACTGTGAGAGGGACTTTGTTGAAGTGGTTGAAGGTTTGATGGTGCTTTTCTCTTTGTCTCAGGTCCTCTCTGTACAGGTGTGGTGGGTAAAAAGAAGAAAAAGATGATGTATTTCTGACCACCAAGAATGCAGGTAATTTTGTATGAGCTTTGGACAAAATTATCCACTATCTTGTGATTTTTTTTTTTTTTTGTGTGTGTGTGTGTGTGTGTGTGTGTCTGTGTGTGTGTGTATGTGTGTGTGTGTCTCAGTCTAATTTTTGGTTTCTGATGAAACTAATAACAGCGACTGAATACAGAGAGGTGCCAAAAGACAATGTGGGCATGTTCTATGTATATTTACTGAGACAGTATACTAGCAAACTGGAACACAACCTACAGGGACAAGACGACTGTCAAAAATAAAACCGTAAACAACTAGACAGACATGGGAACGTGGACTTGGCATACGACACAGGGAAAAACCACAACAACACCACCACCACAACAACATATGGAATTAGGGACATAACAGACACTGGAGTCCCACACAGGAAGCAGGGAATCAATATAAATAACTATGACTAACAAATACAAAACATTAAAGAAACTATTAATCTAAATAAGCAAACTAAGAAACACATTGAAACAGAACCATGAGGATGGAAACACAAAGCGCTGGGCATAAGGCCCAGGATCATGACACCAACCAGCATCCACCATTCACCTACAGCCAATTTAGGATCACCAATTAACCTAACTTTGGACTGTGGGAGGAAGCCAGAACACCCAGAGCGCACATGCAAACACCACACAATCATTTAGTCATTTATTTTAATAAACTAAATATAAATGAAATATACAGTACAACAAAATACAACTGCAGTATTCTGGAAAGAAACAGTACAACAGAAAACAAGTATCTCATCAGAATCAAATTTAACATTTAACAGAATTTAAATACACACTTTACAGTAGAGGCTCTTACACGGTGATTGTTCTTGCATTTTTACAGCACATTACATTGTTTAGTTTCCTTGATTTTTCTGTGTCTGATTAGTGATCCAGCAGATTTTAGCAGAAACCTAAATGATCTGCATTTTGAGTGCTCAACATAGCATAGAAAAGTGCTATATAAGAGCCAGTCCCTTTACAATATACCATCTGCAAAGAGGCTCTGAGGCGATAGCGGTTGGAGCTGAAATGTGTCCAGATGAGATCCCCAGGTGACAAATGGAGACTGCGAGTTGGCTAAAGAGGAGAAGAGTTCATCCAAGAAATCCTGCAGTGAAACAAAGAAGGTTTAGTTCAAATTAACTGCAGCAGAAGTGTGTTAAGATTTAAATCTGGAATTACTCAGATGTTGAAGTCTACAATACGTTATGCAGTAGGCGCCATGTGATATACCCACAAAAAATATTTGGTCTTCTTTATGTGGTATTTTAGCATCTTTGAACTCATTAAAAACAGGCTCATCAAAAGCAAGAAGATCTATAAGCTTTGAGATCATCATTGGTGGTATTGATCCAGTATTAGTGAGGGTCCTGAGAGAACATTACTGTGATGGGAGGGGATCAGAGCCTAAAGCTGCAGTTCCTCTAATGTCCACTTGAGGCAGATTCCAGCAGCGTGTCAGTCCCCAAACAAACATGTTTACAGCCTAATACCAAAAAAAAAAAAACCAAGACTGATCAACAGCTAATATCCCATCTTCATAACAATATTATATGTGTTTAAACTATATTAAGACTTAAACTCTGCATTATTAAGGGCAGCTCTGCTCTGTCAGCTGAGGACAGCTGCCTGCTACCTCAGCCAATTCAAGTCTTTGGGCTCTTGGTGCCTTTTTTTAGTATTAATGCGACTGACTAATAAAACTTCTTATTGTGCAGCAGAGACTGTCCAAGAAGTTTGTGCATCAGTTTTAGTGAGTGAACTATCACCACGGTCACCATTAGCTGATAACACACCACCTCCTTACCCAAAAATGATGCTAAAAATCAACCCTTTAAATTGCAAGTCTGTCTTTTTCATGCAGCCTGTGCATGCCTGAAGTTCCTCATTTGACAGTTTTGTTGCACATGGTGCTACAGCCAAATGTTTAAACAGGCTGTGCTTGAACCAGATCTAGTAAGAAAAACAAAACTCATCCATACTAATTAATCAAAGACTGCTGCATTAAAGGGCTACAGGAGAAAGAACAAACCCACACTTCTCTCTGCATCGGTGTCCATGTCCATCACGAGGGTCTCACTGGGCGGGGACGGAGGCGGCGTAGGATCGCTGCACAAAAACACACAAATATTAGGATAGGTTTTTATTCCTATACAGCACAAGAGAATACAGAACACGTATGACATAACTGGCTGAATAATACAGCTAATAAATTAAGCTATTGTCATAGTTTAACCTACAGAGCAGCATATAAAGTGCTGAGAATGAGCTGCCCCCCCCTAAAAAAACCTTGATCTACAAACCAAGGCAGCATTTCTGTTATGATTCTTACTCTGATATAAAAGAAGGTATTCTGCGGTGATATCCATTGCTCAAAGGTGCCGATGGGTCTGTGTGAACAGATATGGCTGGGCTCATTACACAGAAAGGAAACTGGATGATATCAGCATTGTTTTAAATGCTAACATTTACTTCATTTACAAAATTTAGCTTTACTGGTTTCTACAACATTATTTGTTTGCTAGTTATTGTTGGGAACGTGAGGAGAGAGGTGATACCGGGGGACTTGTAGCGTCCGAAGGCGGTGTCTTTGGGGATGTCGGGGTAAAGGTAAACCAGAGGATTTCTGCTTCGCTGTGATGCCAGGCTGTAGCGGTAAATGATGTCTGGCAGAGTTAACACCGACAGCTCTTTCTTGGTGTAGGGCTGTATTGCATGCACATGAGGCGCTACAGGGGAAGACGACAAGTATCTGAACATCAATACAAAGCAGAGCAAACCACAGGAGGCAGCTGCTTTTAGTGCTCTTGGTGTTATTTGGCTGCCTCACCTGTGGAGTGAAACAGGACCTGTTCTGTATACAGTGAAAAAGAAAAATCCATTCTGAAGGTAACAAAAGATACAAACACCAATTTTCAGGATACTGTACCTTTATAACAAATGAATAATAAGCTTTTACTTATTATGCATTAGAAACAATAAGTTGTTATTTTTCTATTTCTTCCAGTAGTTATTCAAGTCGTACTCAGTGGACCTTCAAGAAAGTTTTTTTTAGTCTTCTCCAAACACAAACACACACACATAGAAACATACCACCGTTGGCGTGATCAACCCAGCTGAAGGTGACGGCGCCACCTTTGCTGCTCTCGCTGAAGCGGATCAGAAAGTTACCGGCCTGTTTTTCCTGCAGCAGGAGGCGTGTCCTCTCCCTGCTCACGAACCCCATGATGGACCTGAAATGCACACACAGGAAACGTTTTTCTTGTGAAACATAACTTTTACTACGACTTTGAGAAATGCTGCTGATCTAGGTCTCAGTGTTTTCATGTGTGTTGGTTTACAAACAGCTCATGTTTAAATGGTGCTGCACAGGCTGCAAAAAAATGGAGGATGGAAAAAAGAAGCCAATGTCGTTCCAGGTCGTACCCGTCACGCCAAAGATCCACCAAGTGTTTCTTGATCAAATCCAGGATGCCATCGATCCAAATCCAGGCATTTTCATTCTGCCACACAGGAAAATAAATAAAGTCAGCCTAAGTGCTCTCACTGTCAGACTACAGGAAACGACAGGAATTCATCTCAACACACACCTTGGAGAAGTTGCTCCAGTGCACCAGGCCGTCAGGATCATCTGCAACGATGCCAACAGTGAAATCCAGTTAAGGTGAGGTTGACTCAAGTGTTTCATTACATTAAAACCAAAAACACTGACTCTCTATAAATGGTAATTCCTTTTTAAAAGCCACTTTGAGGAACTGGCTTAAATTTTAATTACTTACCCACAATTTTGTCTCTTAGCATAGAGAGCTGGTTTTCATCAAGCCCTCGTTGGCCAACGGTCAAAAACTGCCAGCTCAGTGCCTGCGACAGCTGCTCCCAGGTGAGTGGAGGAGGGTTGATGAACAGCGACAGGTTCTAGAGGGGAAAATTCACAGAGCTTTAAGAATGTTTATTGACTAGTCTTAACAGATGCTACTGGTGTTTATCTGTGATCATTTTTACCTGAGGTTCACTGGCGGACAGCACGTTCCACCACATGATGGAGGCCCAGGCACTGGGAACCTGAATCGTGCTGGAGATGACGACCACAGGAAGAGAGCTGGCCTGGACCAACAGCACAGGAGGAACCCGGTCAAAAAAAACTACAAACGCTCTGTCTGATCAGCAGCAGAGGACTCCTTATTTTGAACTCTAAGTTGAAATTCATGCAACCTGAGTCCCACGGTGACTCACCTCGATATTGTACGTTTGTCCAGCGTGCTGAAACTCTGACACAAACTTAATGATATGCAGTTCTTCAGTGACTCCCAGGCGGTTCTAATGGAAAGGAAAAAAAGAAAAAAGAAAAAGTAAAACAATTAAGGTGGCAGCTCACATCACTGGCATTCTGCTGAAACGTATTTACAGTATAGTAATGCTCATAAATGCTGAAAAGTACAGCCATCATGGAGGTTATGGAGTAGCTTTGCATGATTCAGTTCATATTAATCCTTATTTAGCCTAAACCATGCCTCAACGTAGCCTTTCACCATTCATCATTAAGACCGCCCTCCATTTAAGCCAGCTTTCTTCTGATTGGCTGCCCCTCAAAATGATAAGTTGATGGGGCTTCTGAGCCTGATATGACCATATTCCCCCTCTATGACATCACACTGAGCCAAGAGTAGGAAAAAAGATAAAAATAAAAATCACTTAAGCTAAACATTTAGAACAGTCTGAATCCTGGGTTTCAGCTGGACATAAACTGACCCTATTTATTATGAACACCCACCATTATAACAGCACATTTATGAGTAATAGGTCCTCTTAGCACATACAACGGGTTGTGTATAACAACAGAAGACATTAATATAAAATTAACTTCTCTTACCTCAGCTGATCCTTTAGTTCTTGATTTTCTTTCCTCGAGAGACTGAAGAAACACCATTTTTAGTAAGAAACTAGATAGTGTGGTGTATAAAATATGAATGTATATCAGTTAAACACAAAGCTTTGTTAGTTTTGAGCATTTTCATACCATGTGCCCAAATTCTGCCATCAAGCCTCCATCTGTGTCCTCGTCCAACACTTTACAGTTGTCCCTGTTGAAATCAAAGAAACGAAACCTGCAACAAACATAAAATTGTCAGTACACATCTCTGGAAACTTTCATAAATGTATGTTTCAGATTTCACTTTACCTACCCTTTCACTGTCTTGGCCTCTTCGACGTCCCTTATTTTGAGGAAGAAAGGACAAGAAGATTTTTCAGTTATTAAAAAAGGTTTTTCCTTTAAATAAACAAAGCTCAAAAAAAATTTAAAAAAATGTTGAGCCACTGGTTCAGGCCAGGTTTTCTTTCGCTTACTTGTCAAATACAGGTTTAACTTTGAGCTTGCACCTGAATTCAGGGATGTTTGCCAGGAACCTGAAAAGAGCAAAGGAGAGTTTTTAAATGTGTTTTAGTTCAGCACTGGCTGTTTGGATCACACTGTTAAAGATGTAAGTTTGCAATCCTGTAAATTGCATTTGCTCCCAGTGTAAAAAATCATTAATCTTAAAAAAAAAAAAAAAAAAAAATGGCTAACAGCACAACACAGACTCAACACATGGAAAATATGTATTTAGTTATTTAGTTTGACAGTAATATTGGCACTAAGGTTAGCCTGATAATTGCTATGTTGGGCATGAAGCACTTCATCTGTTAGCAATTAGTAGATGAAAAGCTATCTGGCCAGCCTCAGAAGGAAAACTATAGTACAAATAAAATGGCATTAGTTTAATTGAGGCATGATTTTATTTTTGGGGTCAAACCTGACCCTGAACGATAGATATTTCTACTAGCTAACATTGGCTAACACTAGCATGCCTCCTAACACAGAAATTACAATGTAAAATACTGTCTTGAATCAATAGCTGATCTTGTAAAAGTCTGTTTTTGATTCACTGATGTTAAAAATTAGCAACCAAAGCGTTTTTGTTTGCCAACACAGTGTTGCCAACTTAGCGACTTTGTCACTAGATTTAGCAGCTTTTCAGACCCCCCTAGCATCTTTTTTTCCAAAAAGCGACTAGCGACAAATTTAACGACTATTCCCGGTGATGTCAGCCACTTTTGGAAACCTGAAATCCTCCACTATCGCTGTGTTTTGTGTACATACAGCCTTCGTACTGGATCTGTTTATGTCTTCATGATGCAGCGGGTGGATACGACGCCACATTGAGCAGGCCTGTTGCTGCGATATGTCAGCTCATATGTCAACGGATTTACTGAGCTAGCTGAAATCCTGCTGACTGAAGGATGGAAGTTTGTTCATTCAGTCTGTTTACATGTTTTGTTATTTGCACAGAGTACTAGATGTAAAGGTGTACACACAGGAGGAAGCACTCTACTTCACTGCAGACTGGCTTTGTAAAGAATAAGTCAGCCTTTTGCTATTTTTGCTCGGCATCTTTTCTGTTTATATTTTAATAGCACAGCTGTGAGTCTTTTGTTATGAGGGAAAAAGCATTAATTTATTTAAATAAGAAGTGCTTTTTTTGTTTATACCTTTTGGGAAGAAAAAAAAACAAAAAAAACAAGATATATTTTGTATATTGCCATTAAAAAATATAGAGATATTATTTTTGGTCCGTATTCCCCAGCCCTACTAGTTCTAAACATATTTAGGGTGGGGTTTTTTTTTCTTCACTTTTATCTCTCTCCTACAGCCTTCATTGCAACTACATGCAAATAACCAATTAGGTGATGACATCATTTAGCGACTTCTATTTTCAGCAGTGGAAAATTTCCCTTATTTTTAAATACAAAACTTGACAGGTATGTATGCAGAAATACTAGCTGGCTAGCTTGGCAAATTTCTTACCTACCAGCTAACAAGTTAACCCGAGCCTTATTATAGCATAACATGAAACAGCACTAATTTTGACCAATTTTAAAGTGTGTAATGGCACAAAGTGAAGATGGAGAACTAAAATTTGGGTTTTACAGTAATAAATAACATGAGGTTGGTTAGCCAGCTGGTATACAATGTGTATCTTACATTCATCATGTCAAAATAGTTATTACACTTTTAATCAGCTGCTATAGAGGCTACGTGACATACTGTACATTTAATATTGTAAAACTATCACTGTTTAGTTTGAAGCTACACAAAAATGCGAAGGGCAAATAATGACTAAAGCTCACGTAATGTGTCATAAAACACAAATCTGTAAAGTGACACACCTTTTTCACTGCATGTAGTCAAAGCATCTTTAATTATATACAGTGAGACACTTGCAGCGATGGGGAATCAAATCAGAGACAAATTAAGTTGGAACATCATTTAAATAATGACGCAATCACCAAAATGTCACAATAAAAACCCCAATTACTCGTCTTTTTTTTCCTTTTAGGGTATTTTTTCCTTATTTGGTATTGTGATCTCTTTGATTAACACCCTGTGTTCTTTAACAGTTAGAGCTATAATGAATTATGATGATAAAAACAGAAGTGCATTACCAAAACTTGCCTAAAGTAGATAAAGGCAGATTTAGGCCGAGTAACTTGAAGTCACAGCTCATATTTGGGTTTATTAGACCTACACATATGTAAAATCTGTGCTGGTTTTTCATGTCAGAGTGCAGGCTTACCTTACTGTCATACTGAACTTCACCCCAGTCTTCAGTATCAGAGGCCGCTGTGGATATTTCTGCATGACAGGCTGTTTCACGACCACCAGAGCACTGTAATGCCAGACCACAACAAAACATGTCACTATTTAGACTGCTGGTGGATTAGTCTATCTACATGTAAAACAGAGCTCTGCTGCCATGTCTCACTTTGTGAGAAGTTTCCTTAACAAGGGCAGTGCAAATTTCTCGATTTCTGAAATCGAGGTGGTGAGGTTGACGTCATCAGTGCTGCTGTATTTGCTATTCAGATCTTGAAGTTTCTTCAGCTGTTCTTGGATGCCTAAAAGCACTTCAGCAACAGTCGAAAACCTGCACACAGAATAAAACAGGCACAAGTATTCAGTGTAATAAGCTGTGACAGAAACACAAATTATCTTGGATATGCAAAGGTTCAATTCAATTCAATTTTATTTATATAGCGCCAAATCACAACAAACAGTCACCTCAAGGCGCTATGTATTGTGGGTAAAGACCCTACAATAACACAGAGAAAACCCAACAGTCAAAACGACCCCCTATGAGCAAGCACTTGGCGATGGTGGGAAGGAAAAACTCCCTTTTAACAGGAAGAAACCTCCAGCAGAACCAGGTCATTCCTTAATATGAAAAATTTAAAGGTGAGCACAGCAAATGAGTTCTAACCACTTCTCAAGGTGGTCCAGACTGGTGTCAACTGGACTTCCAATGCAGGCCAGCTGCTGCCTGCACTTCCACTCTGGCAACTCCACATCAATCAGAGTCTCCACGACCTGGTGTGTCTGGTTTAAAATGTTAACCAGCTGATGTTGGACAATCTGGAAGACAAAAAAAAAAAAAAATCCACATGTGCATTTAACAGAAGGAACAGCTTTCACCATCTGACCAGGGCAAATATAACAATTGAGGAAAGGTTACCCATCATAACCTGAAGTTCTATGAGTGTAGCTCTCCAAGAGCTGTCATCTATGTTACCATTTGTTGTGTTAGCCTATGTGACTTATTTACACTGACAATGGTGATGTGTAAAAGGAGATTGCTATAAAATAGCTGGTTGCTGGTTTGCTCAACCAATCAGGACAAAGCTTATGTTTTGGGGGCTGCTCAGAAACGTCTCTCCTATAGAGACAATGTTGCATTTGGTCATAATTTGGCAAGATTCCAACATTATCAAGCAGTAACACTGTGGCAACATTGCTCTATGTTCGCAATGTAGTATTAACATCATAGTACAGTGTAAATATGATGATTTTACCAAGGTAACCATCAGTGCAGTGTTACATTATCAAATATAACTTTTTAGAGTGTAAATGTAACAGATTCACAACATTGTTTTGTAATGTTTCTGCAACAGGGACCTGGTCTTGCACATTCTTCGTGAGGATTATGAAATTTGTATAATACAATTAAAATAACTATGTATTATGTAATTTGAAAAATGAATGACCATGAGAGAAATCTGTGACTTGAACATTTTCTAAAAAGTTTGAAAGTTTTTCATGAACTCCAGAAAAAGATTAATGAACACCAATTAATTAAACCACATTTTGTTTAAATTGTTCAAATCCACTGTTGCCAATATTTTTACCAAACATGTATTTACAATACCTGCTTGGTTTGTGTGATGAACCATGCCTGTTTCTGACATTCCTCTTCAAAAACAGGTTGGGACTGGGCCAGTCTCGCATGTTCCTCCACTGGTAAAGAAAGACACGGCACATCAGTCAAACACAAATGAGTGACAACCAAACATACCGCTTTTTACTCCTCCTGCCAAGCTGCAACTTCATGGGCCAAAATATGAGACTATACTGCAGTTCCTCAAGTGGCCACTTGAGGCTGGCTCTGACAGTGAGCCAGTCTCAATTGACTCACATGTTAAAATGTCCAACTTTACACAAGAAATAAAACATGTTTACAGCCTGCTAAAAGAAACAGTTTTGGTCTCTGTGATCTCTTTTTAAACAACAGTGTATATAAATAAATTTAGGGGAGTGGCCAATTTGATTGACAGGTAACACAGGCAGCTGTAGCTGCTAGCTGTCTGCTAGGTTTCCCTTGAGCTAAGATGAGTCACTGAATTGGACCTCTCCACCATATTTGTGCCTTTTTCAGGACTTTTAATAGGATTATCTGACTGATACTAATAAGAGTTGTGTTGAGATCCAGCTTCAGTTTTGATGAGTGAAAATCAATGCTTTTATTAGGCTTCAAAGTCATCCACAGTTCACAAACCAGTGGGTGATGGCATAGCGACTTTGTCCATCTTTTATATACAGAATGTGGTCATACCTTCACGCGTCCAGGTCTTCAGAAGGAAGTCCAATTTTTCATTTAGATCCTCCAGTGTCTTGAGTTCCTTCTTGATGTCCTGCATTAAAGTTCACAGGTTTAGAAACAAAGAGGTATGCTACTGGGTTTTCTTTTCTCAGGATGGTTAAATAAATTCCTGTGAGCTTACCAAAGTCTGTTTCTTCAGTTCATTGACTTGGTTGTCCAACTTTTTCCAACTTTGTCCCATTGTTAGATTGCTGCAAATCTGACAAAAACAAAGAGGTTAAATTTTTTTTTTTACATATTTACTGGGTCAAATATGAGCAAAAACCAGACTAACAGCAGTGTGAAGTGCACTGTGCTGTTCATTAACAGTATAACAGCATTAAACTCACCTGCACCTCAGAGGCCGAAGCCAGGATTTGCTTTTCCTCCTTCAGGCATTCAGACAGGAGCACGGCCAAGTTTAGCGGCTCATCTTGGAAATGTGCCTAGGGAGAAGAAAGAACCAAGTAAATGCACGCACTAATAAAAGAGCACCTGCAACTCTGCACACAAGATCATAGATATCCTACCAGCAAGTAGTCCTTCATACTGGAAAAATCAGGCCCCTGCAAAATAATGTTCTCCTGGATAGAACGTCTCCACTGTTCTTCCAGAAACACCAGAAGAGCCTGGAAACAAGTTCTGGCTCTATTTTCATCCTCAGCTGCTGAATCCCTGACACAGAGAGACAGAAGATTTAACTTTAGGACTGCATCCCTTCAAATCGTTTTTTCACAGCATATAATATATAACTTACTATATGGTGTAGGTTAAAGGTCTTAATAAAATCTTACACCATAGCTTTAGATTTGATTTAGCCATTAGCAGTCACTTGTGGGTCTCACTGACAGTACATTTTCCCAGCTCCAGCATTCAGCCTCAGTTCTTACCAGTCCTGGTTCTCGATCCAGACACACAGAGAGTGGCGGATCTCTCGGGAAATCGCTTCTCGTACAGCTGACACACCCGGCTCTGGAGTGCCGAGTCCAGCTTCAGGAGGGCTTGCCACTGAGCCATCTGCAGTCACAAAGACATAAACCTGTTTTCAGAGATTCAAAATGGGCCTTTGATTGAAGTGTTTACAACAGCAGACTGCAGGAATTTGAAGGTTTGTACTTCTGACAGGGATGAACAATGAATAACTGTTGTCTCCACAAAAATGCAATTTAGCTTTTGATAACGTATGACAATGGTTATTATAGATAAGGAGAAGTGCTGCTGTCTTAGTATGGAACCCTGGGGAACTCCTTTGAGAGAAAACAGGAAGAAGCCCCAGCAGAATTGCCACATTAGATTCTGGATGACACAGAGCATGGATGACAAGATGGCATTTTCAACTGTGCCAAGAGCCTCAAATAATGGTCAGCAGCAGCAGAGGGTTTTTTTTGTTGTTTTTTTTTGGTCTGCTTCCTCACCATCATTCACCACTTCAACTGCAGCAGTTTTGGAGTTTTGTTGTTTTCTAAAAGCTGACTGACAAAAATAACATTTTCAATTTAAAAAGAGTCAAATTTGGCTCAAGCAGATAATTTAGATATCAACCTGTAGTTATTAAAAACTGAAGGACCTCCCCATTTCAGCAAAGAGAGAACATAAGCAGGATCATGGGTGCAGTGCCTCTGCTTTCATGCTCAAAGGAAATAAACCATTCACATTCAGCATAATTCAGTTATAATTAAGACATCAGTTTAGTGTATTTCATACACGGGAGCCATTAAAGACAAACTGAATGGCAGAGGTGACATTCGGTGTGATTCAAGGTGTCAACTCCAGGATTAGATCACTTCCTGTTCTAAAACAGCAGAAACGCAGCATTTTCCGTATGCATTTCAAATTAAAAGCCCTGCACATCTTTTCTTATCAATGCTTTTATTTTTAAAACATTTACAATAACGTGAAAAACTCTGATTTTTTTTTTTTGAAAAATACATCAGCTCAGTGAGACGTGAGACATTTTTAGAGGCTGTCAGTAAAACAAGCAGAGCTTCATGAAGGCAGTTTAATGCAGTCCGTTCATGACCGGATCTCTCTGCAGAGGGGAGGACCGCAAGTACGAGTTCTGTAGCAAAAATGTCTAGGAGACAAAGTGCGGCTCAAGCTTATAAGCTTTATGGGTCATTTTACTGCAAACCGCGTCTTGTCAGTTGCGTGTTGATGCGAACTGTCACTACATAAATAAAGCTCAGCTGAATGGAAACGCGCCGCCGCTTTCTGGGGGTTTCCAGGAATCACAACGACAACTGTGTGAATCGAACATTTCTATTTTTTTATTTCTTTATTTTTTTACCTTTTTAAAAACACTTATCAGACAGTTAACTATTTTAAGGACCGCTGCGGTCAGAGGACAGCACACATTTTTTTAGAGGAAATATGCGTCATAAGTTGCGATTAAGCTGCTCAGAATAAAACTAAAGTTCGTCTTTCTTCTGCACAGAAAACTTGACTTACCGGCTGGCTGTCGGAAAGGTGAAAGCAAGCGCCAGGTCCTCTGTTCACTGTAAATGTCTGATTAAGAGGATGAGGAGCGAGTTTTTATCCACTGGACACTCCCACTCACTCACCCCGTGATTCTCCAGAAATCAGGCTGTTGGGTGCGTAAAGTTAGAGACTGTACAGCTTGATTTCCGGCAAGACACAAACGAAAGAAAAAAATAATAACAGCCAATTTTTGAACCTCCTTTGTGATGCAATGATAGTGACTGGTTTGATCCATGGATCCCCCACTCTGCATCCTTTGGCGAGAACAGGCACTGAACCCCGGCGCATGTGTGCGTGAAAGTGGTTTGATTATTTAATAATGAATGCTGATTTGTAGAAAAGTGCTCTTGCTCCACCAGCCCCTTTCCAGTGCAGCGCATTGACTGTATATAAAAGATGGACCACCCGGATATCATCCTCTAGATTACAAACTTTGAAGCTTCAGCATTTTGACCACTGCTGGGTGGAAGGAAATGACCATATTTGGACAAAAGGGTGGAGAGTGGAGACATTAGCTCACACCAGCAAGTTTGGTTATCAAGGTGCATCCCCAGATTATACAGGCGCAATTCACAGACAGCTGCTAATTCGTTAACAGATTAACAAAATACTTACATTTTATTAACAAAACAGAAGCACGGACTTATTGGCCGGTCTGTGCTTCACCGGAAGCCGTATTGTTCATCAGATAATTTCATTTAAAAAGGTACAAACAGCAGGCCAGAGGTCCAGTTCAGGGTCTCAAAGGAGTCAAAATGAGGCCCACAAGTCAGTTAGCAGCTGCACGTGTCTGCACACCTGTCAGTCAAAGCCTGGTGATTTATTTATTGTTCAGTTTGGCAGTTTTCATCTTCTATAATACATAAAGTTGTATTTTTATTTTTTATTTATTTTTTTAAGTCAACGTATTCTAAGAAAAAAGTTTTTGAAACAAAAACCCGGTCTCATTGTTATAATAAATAAACATCATTTTTAGGGCTGGGCAATATATCGAGTTTTAAAAAATATCAATATATTTTCATACGCGATATGAGACAATATCATTTACACTGATATAGTGTAGGTCACGTTACAATCATACTTGTAGCTCCACCAGTTCGCCTTTCTCCCGCCTCTCTCTGCTTCACCTGTTAATCATGCAGGAAGCCACTGCATGGTAGTTTTCCTAACTTAGTGAATTTGTTGCTACATTTAATGGCTTTTCAGACCCCGCTGGCGACTTTTTTTCCTAAAAGCGATTAGCGACAAATTTAACAACTTTTTCCGGTGAGGTCGGAGAGTTTTGGAAACCTGAAATCCTCCACTGTCGCCGTGTTTTGTTCAGTCAATCTGTCACAGTACTGGATGTTCAGGAGTACACACAGGAGGAAGCACTTTGGTGAAGTCTACTTCACTGCAGACTGGCTTTGTAAAGAGTAAGTCAGCCTTTTGCTATTTTTGTTCTGTATACTTTCTATTTACATTTTAATAGCACAACTGTGAGTCTTTTTATAGAGGGAAAAAAAGCATTAATTTATTTGAGCAGCATTATTATTTAAATATACCAGTAGTTGATTTTTGAGCATTTTCTCATGTACATCTACAGCTGAATGTTAATAAAAGTGTCTGTATGATATATTCAGCTAAAAAATATTGAGATATTACTTTTGGTCCATATCGCCCAGCCCTAATCGTTAGATAAAATAATCTGGCATGTCTGTCTTTCATTTAATAATCTGACTGTGGTCTGTGAAACAGGCCTCAAAACTGAGAGAGTGAACTGTGGTCAGTGGTTCACACATGAATTATGTCATTAAAATTAATCGTAATCATGATATAAATTATTATTTCCTCCAGCACAATAAGAGCCCCACCCTTCCAGACTCCCGAGAATCACGTGATTCTTCAGAAATATCGCAAGAACTGCCGCCAAGCACGCAGCAGGTACCTGCAGACATCTCACTTCCTGCCGCTGCCAAAATTAAAGCACAAAAACTCAGCACTGTTTCACTGAGGTCACCGGCAGGTGGCAGGAGAGCTCAGTAATGATGTGAATGAATTTAACACAGACTGAAACAAAACATTGTGTGTATTTAACATTTTACCAACAGTCAGCTAAAAGGGAAATAAACACATAAAGTATCAAACTACTGTTCATATGGTATATTACAATAAAAACATGTTTAGACTGACTTATATACAATAAATTTCTTATAGAAAAACATTATTGAGCAGTTCAGATACAAAAGGCACAAAGCCAAGACAATAAACGCAGACTGACATTAACATTTTTTTTCATGGACGACAACATAAAACTTTTTTAAAAACATTTTGTAAAAATTTGTAACCAGTAACAAACCAAAATGAACTACAAGCCCTGAAAAAGTAACATCTCCATGAGAGTCACAATATTGATGAAGGATTCAAAGAAGCTCCCAATCCGAATGTTTCATCTCTTTTTACTCTGAATACGGAGAACTCATCTGCAAAAGTGAAAAGGAGAACAGTGTTAATCACCACCTCTGAGTCTAACCAGAAACCCTGAGTTTTCGACTGGACTCGCCTTTTTTCAAGCTCCAGAGACTAACATGACCTGAGTTTCACTAAGAACCCGTTTCTTGAACAGCACCCAGGAGTATGGAGGACCAAACCAGCCAAAATTAAACATATACAATGAAACTTACAACATTTAAATAACCAAAAACACTGAATGTCAGCAATTAAACGTATTGCATAAAATATAACATAAACTGATATTTATGTTTTAATTTGCATCTGTATTTATCTACCTTTTTTGTCTTAATTCCACTAATTATCTACTTTCTCATTAATCTTTCCATTTTATTTTTCCTTGCACATTTTTGTTGTGAGCTCAGTGCTGATCTACAAAAAGACAAAACAGTCAACCTCACAAAACACTTTGGCTCTTTTGGTCCTTTTGTTTTATAAATCATGTTGGTAAAGTGGATTTCATCAGACTTCAAAGAAGCAGAAGTTAATAGTGAATAATATTTTTTACTGCTGAATTAACAGTGAGATCACAGACGTGTTTTCCACATTATCGCTAATATTTTAGTTCTACTGCACAGAGCAATAAGGTTCATCAGACTTTTGGATTTGCACACAGTGTTACATTTGTTTACAATAACAAAGTAAATAACATCGCCAGAATTGTCCTTTAAATATGAATATCCAAACTTACGGTGTCGATGTCGAAGCACAGGTGCTCGTTGAGCATGTCGAACTCTCCAGGCGTCATCGGGGGCTCCGGGGACTGACACGACCGCGGCGTGGTGCTCGCGTTAGAGCTGAAATACCGACAGGAGACATTACGCAGGTGAGTTAGAAAACAGGATTTCACAGCAGGTACTGTAAAGTATTTTAGTTCCAAATCAACTGAAGTGGTTTGAAATATGAACTCACCGCATTTCTGAGATGGGTATAAGGGTCGATGGGATGTATGGATGCACTGGAAATTTAACAGAGGTATATTAATATTTAATGTTACACCTTAGAGTCTGCCAGCAAACACTGAAGCACTAAAAAAAAAATTAAATTAGTCTTGTAGTCTTACCTTTGCTGGGCTGGCTGTTGTAAAGCCGCCCGAAGGCCTCGTCTTTGGGGATGTCGGGGTAGAGGAACTTGAGCGGGTTTTCGGGGACGACCCCGTCTGAGATCACTTTGTAGTCTCGAATGATGTCAGCGAACGGGAGCGCGCTGAGCCGGTTTTTGGTGTAAGGCTCCACAGAGTTAAACTTCACTTCACCTGGAGCACAAAGGCACTGTTAGCACAGCAGAACTCACATGGACAAAAAGCTGGTTTAATGCACACTTTAAACATTTGTTTTCCAGCAACAAATCTTATTTGACTGGCTTATAGTTAAAAGTTTTGTATCCTTTTGTATTTTATTGCCACACACAGTCTGTTGATGAGAGACCTCACCGTTATCGCCGTGCTCCACCCAGGTGAAGGTGATGCCCCCGAGGTGGCTCTCGCTGAACCGTAGCAGGAAGGTGCCTGGCTCTTTGTCCTTCAGCAGAGCTCGCTCCATCTCTTTACTCACAAACCCCATGATGTAGCTGCAGCGGTGGGAGAAACAAAAATCTTAGGTTTTATTTTCAGTCAGTGGGACCTGTTGTCTACTTTAGCCGGCTTCACGTGATGAACAAATATCCTCTCTGAGCAGCAGACATCCATGGATGTGGTTTTCTCAGGATGAATCCAGTGGATAGCCGCTAAAAAAAGAGGTCCCTTTGATGTCTAAATTTGGCTGACACGTCGCCTTTTTTTAAAAAATTCAGCCTAAAGTCAAACGTGAGCTCATGTTCACCCCCTGAAAATGATCCGAGCTCTAAAAGAAGTCTGAATGTTCAAGTGTAGCCGACTTCTCGATCACAGCTTTCTGTTTAAAAAAACAAAACAAACTATCATTCACTGTAACTCAAATAACCTCTGAATGCTTCTAAAGTAGTATTAAAATAAATGCAGGCATTAATTAGCTGATAAAATGTGGCGTAAGTTTATATTTCTGTTCTGATACTTTCCATTTGACTTTCCATTTATTTACCCTTTGGATTTCCTTCTATTTGTTTTCTATATATAATTATTCCTTACGTTTCTTCACATGTTTCTGCTTCATTATGCTAATGAGGGGTCAGACTTGTCCCTTATTGGTTAAGGTCCAGACGCCAGGCTCACAGCACAAATACATACTGATGTTAATGAATTTGAATAATGAGAAAAAAAAATTATGTAATAATAAATTATTTATTTCATTGGTGATGTTGGCAGTTTTGGTCCTCCATAATTTAATGCTAGTTTTGCATGTATTTAATGACCTGTTCATCTTTTGATTGAGTTGTTTTATTTTTTCAGACATTGTCACATTCTCTATTTAAGAGCTTTTAAACCGCGACACGGTGACCTACTTCTCATTCCAGACCGGCAGCAGGTGCTTCTTGATGAGCTCCAGGATCGAGTCGAGCCACAGCCAGAAGCTGAACGGCTTCCCTGGAATATTCTCCTGCATGATCACATGGAATAAAAATACACGACCACCATCAACAACGCAGCAGAGGGTTTTATGACTGACCACTAGGTGGCACAATCACACTGACAGTGAGATTACTGAGCTGCATGTGGCGATATTATCTAGACTCACCTTGGAGAACTTGGACCAGGACACTTGAACTTGAGAGTCACCGAAGGAGGCGTGCTGACCTACACAAACAAAGAGAAACATCACAAACGGCCATCCCAGTAAAAACGAGGTCAGCAGCGTTTCAGGTGCTCTCTGAGCTTGAACTCGATGTAAGTGCTGGTTGGCACTTCTGTAACCGTGTGCTCTGTGTGGTCTCAGCGTGGTTTTACTACAGTTTCCGAGACAAACAGCATGTTCTCCAGCAGCTTTGAGGCTTTGATGTACGATTTCTCAGCAGCAGCACGAGTGTTACAAACCCACCAGCTCTGATGAAGCCAAACATCACAGGTGTTCATGCACCAGCATTTCTGTACCAATCAGTGGTGTCAGTTCGGATCACATCAAGAACCAGAAAAATGAAGTCTGTTTATATGACTACATCACTATGAGGTGTGAAGACAATAATTAAAAGCTATAGCTGATTTAAATTTGAATCCCACCCCTTTCAAAGCAGTCACTTTGGGCAGCGTTAAAATGCTCCCTGCACCCCACCAACACTCTGAAGACTTAGACCTGCTCTGAGAGGCCTTCCAGCTCCATCTGTGAGAGATGCCGGATCTCCAGATAGCCACGCAATGTCCCACATGTTGGTTGTTTATAGTGTTCAGAAGTGAACACGCTTTCTTAAAGTCTGGCTTCAAGGGTCACCTGCAGGTTAACCTGTCATCACTGTTACATCCCAGCGAGGTAAATTATTAACCAAAAAGGTTCAAGATTATCAAAGAAAGGGAAATGTAGCTGCAGTAAACACTTGTTTTTTGATTTTTCAGTAGAGATAACATATGGTGAGAGATGTGAGGTGTGCTGATATATGGATGCATCCCTACTGCGACCTGAGGACGCTGAGCAGACAGATCAGCAGCAGAAGAACACAGTACATGTGTAACAAAAGCATCAAAGAAACATCGGCTTCCAGCTGAATAATGAAGCCTGTAACCAGTTTATTTCAATGTGAAATATTGTGGTAACTTATTCCACACAAACATCCTCTGTCATATAGGTAATTTGTTGGGATCTGGTCGCTCCGATGTTGGAATACTCCTGGTCTGGCTCCTTACCCGTGGCGTTTCCTTCAGCCTTTTAAACTGGTCTGTTTGACTGAGAGCTGCTCAGTCCCGGCCGGAGACGCAGCTCTCATCGCCAGAGATGATCCTCCACATTAAATTTGGGTCCGTGTGAAGCAGATGCGTTTGCTTTCTTGAAGTTTTAAGGTGAAACCTTGAGCGAGCAGTGCATGCGGTCAGCTTTCTGCCCCGTGAACATGAGATCCACCAGATTTAATTCAGCTTCATTTTTACAGGCCGGGTCTCAGAGCTTGGCGCTCGCCCGCAGTCGCTCCTCTGCTGTGTTGACTTTCACTTTATTGCGCCACCACTTTGACATTTAGCTCAAACGAGCTTTTAGGTGTAGCTGCCTTTCTGGAGCCTCTGCACCACCCACATGTCTGAATATCTGCTGTTGTGTGGTTTCAAAGTGACTGTGTGTCTCTCCCCTCGATAAACAAGTCGTTCCGTCTTCAGTGTTCTTCCGCTCTTTTCCAGGTTAAGAACATTAATGCCACATTAAAATCTACGACCTGCATTTAGGGCTGAAACAAACATACCAAAGAGCTTTTCTCCCAGCATGGTGAGCTGCTCCTTGTTGAGACCTCGCCCGGCGAAAGTGGAGAACTGCCAGCTGAGGACCTCGGAGAGCTGGCTCCAGCTCGCCCGAGGCGGGTTCCCGAAGAAAGCCAGGTTCTGTGGATGAACAGGAGAAGGTGGAGAAGGTGAGGGATGCTGTGAATCATGGAAAATTAAAAGGAACATTTCTCTAAGGCAGCTGGAGAACATGAGTCACAGTTAGAGACCGGGAGCGATCGGAGGAAATGGAACATCACCGCATTTTGTTGTCATTCTCTGGAAGTCACAGACATTCTATTTTTTTCTAGTTGGTGCTGTAAATTGTGCATCTTTGTTGGCAAATCCCGTTTTTAGAGACAGTTTTAGAGAAACGTGCAGGACGAGCTCCGTGATGGGCGGTAGACGGACGGATGTAGAACTCAGGGCCAGCCAGATAAAGCGATAAATATCAGTCAGACTGCTGCAGGTTGGTTTATTTGTGTCGCCTGCCGAGAGGCCGACGTCTCCGTCCGTCTGTTTGTTCCACTTTCAGTATCTCAGTAACAGTGAAACACGCTGACTTCAGTTCATTCGCCTCTCAGCTGTCCCGTCTCCGTGTTTCAGATCTGTGTCAGATTTCTTTATCAATAACTGAATTAAATGAACTTCGTGTATAAGATACAATCAGTATCAGTACTTGTAAACATTAACTGCTAAGCTCAGCACTTCATCACTTACTTTCATACACATGAATCTATTATCTGACGAGCCTTTGCGACACGCGTCCTGCATTACGCTCTTGTTTTTTAATAAAACATTTGATTGGCGAATTATTTGGTCACTAAATTGTTGCGGACAGACAAGAACACAAACTCGTCTGCACGTACACAGACAGTGTTACCAGAGCCTGTTTTAAATGTGTTTTTCTGCAGTCACTCTCATTTGTTTATATTATATTTTTGTATGTTGTCACATTTTGTTCTAAAGATGAAAGAAAATGATTCATGAACATGAAGGTGCTTCTCGACGTGCAGCTCACCCTCGGCTCGTCGGTCAGGAGGTTGTACCACATGACAGAGGCCCAGCCTCCGGGCAGCTGGCTCACGTTGGAAATCACCACAAGCGGCAGGGAGCACGTCTGGGATGAAAATAAAGATATATATATATGACGTGTTCAGTAAGTGAACAGCAGCGACAAAGACAGAAGCCAAATGTGGAATAAAGTCTGCTCTGCCGCTGACCTCCAGGTCGATGGTGAGGCCCTGCACCGTGAAACAGGCCTCAAAACTGAGGGAGTGAAGTTCTTCTGTCACAGAGAGCAGGCCCTGGAAAACAGCCAATCACAGAAACACATCAGAGCTCAGAGATACACTCGCTTAAATACGATACACAAATACGTTTCACTGTCAAAGTGTTAATGGTCACTGTGGAGGACAAAAGCTGCCAAAATCAGAACCAATGCAACATAGAGGAATTGATGCGTATGTCATTAAATTCATTCATATATTAATACATTAAAGAAATTTATAAAATATGACACTAACTGATAGTTTTGCTGAGTTTTAATTTGCTTCTGTATTTTCTCGGTCTATGTATTAATTTCACTACATATTTCTGCATCAGCCGGCAGGTGAACAGCCGGCCCCACGACACACTTTTAGCTACATGCCCTCGAAAGAAAAGTCAAATAAAAGGGTTTGGAGAAATAAACAGCTGAGAGAGACCAACTGAAAATAATACATGCATGCATACTTATATTAATTAAAAAAATAAAAAAGAACGGCAAATAAAAAAAATGAAACGTATAAATAAAGGAGTTAATACAGATGGATAGAGCAGTGGTTTACACATTTTCCTAACAAGACTTAATTTGATCCCAGGAAGAGACACAAATCCCTTTGGGGTTTCATCAGGAAAAGAAAAAAATCTGCCAAATCAAACATGTGGAGCTACCTGCTGTGGCTGATCCCCTGTGGATAAAAGAGCAGCCGGAATAGCTTTTAAATACTGAGGCATACCGACATTTATTTTAAATAATAATTATAATAATTATAAACTAAATAAGTCATTTATTTAGTTTTTCAAATAGAACTGAATAAATACATGCCGAAAATAATAAAAATGTTTGAAATAAAACAGAAAATTGAATGAGAAATACAAATGCAAAATATACAGAGGCCATTAAAAAAATCATTTTGCATCAGTTTTTAAAATAAGTTAATACCTAAATTTATTTTTTGTGCACTTGATGAAATATATACTTATTTATAGGTTTGCTCTGTTTTATTTTGGCAGCTTTAGTCCTCCATAGCCTTCTTACCTCATTTCCTTTTGTGCCGTCTGATGTATTTCTTCTCTTTTCAGCTGCTGTAAAACACAAACTCAGTGTCAGCAGACTGAATATGATTTTCTTTTAATGGTTTCATTAAAAAATAAATAAATAAATAAGCGCCGTTAACAGTCATTAGAGAGGGAGCGTTGTCCTACCAGGTGTCTGAACTCCACTGACAGGCAGCCGTTCGAATAATCTTCAATGTCCATGACTTTAGTGTTGTTGGTCAGGATGAAAAACTGACGACTTCTAAGGAGAAAAGGAGGACAAAAGCTTCACTGATTCATCAGAGTTAATTAGCATCCATCGACTGGACAGAATTAATTCAGTGGATTGAGAATAAAATAAACTATATTTAAAATCTAAAATAAAACATCCCCCTTCTTTCTACTACAAAGGTGTTTAAATCAGGTGATTATAAGAAGGCTCAGCTGCAGGACTTGAACCATAGACTTTACTGCCTTTAATGTCCGTGAATAAAGTCTGTGCATCAACTCTAATTTGACAAATGAAATCTAAACATTATGGGGTTTGAAAGAAACTGTACACAGTGAAGATGTTTATCAAATGAAACAGAACAAGTTTACTGATTAAAAGCTCATCACCAACATTTTACTGTTTTATTTAGAATTTGGGAATAAAAGCCTTAGTTTTCTGAAACCACAAAGCGACAAAAACAGGACTAAAGACGCACATTTCTCTAACAGGCATGGTTGTGATTTTAGAATATTTGACAAGTCAATGAGTTATAACAAAGTCAATCACATTACGCAGCTATTTCATGTCTTAAAATAGATATTTTCCGTTGCTTTTACTGTGTGTACCTGTGAGATGTATCAGGCTCCCACCACCAGAAGGTGGCAGTAAACACCTGCAGGCGATTTGCTGCCACCATTAAACAACAGAAATCAAGAAGTGCTACTGCTATAAAACTGAAGTGCAGTTAAACAGTTCTTAGAGAATATTTAGTTTCATATGTACATCCCTGTTATTCTCTTGCTTATCTCTTGTTACAGGGGTAAAGTTTCAGTGCAGAGATCAGTGTATGCACTCAGCAGCCCTGTGAGCTGGGAGCTCCAGACTCCTCTAACCCAGTAGTTTTTAAACTTTCTGAGCTCAGATCACACCAAACAGCAAGCCAAAATCTCGATTTCACATATCTGAGAAAACATTCTCAATGTCATCCCTAATGCCCTGAGTTGTTCTATTTTTGTGGCTTTGCCGTAAGCTCCCATAGCTTATAACATGCTTTCTTTCGATCAAATAGAGTTTCTGCCTCTGGTTTTACAGTAAGTTAAAAGTCTGGCTGCTCTAAAGACATTTTTTCCATTTTTGGATTTGTATGATGTTAGATCAGAGTGGATATCCCTACATGTTTATCTCAGGCACAGATGCTCCATCCACCTCCTGTTCAAACCTTTTTGTTCACGAGGAGCAGCCTATTGGAAAGTTGGCTTAAAGGGGGCGGGGCTAAAACAGCTTGTTTCAGACAGAGAATGAAATGAGGGGCTTCTAAGGTCCAGTATTAGAGAAAGAAGGATTATTTTGACCACTGAATCATGCAAAGCTACTTTAGTAGATTATATAAAAACTTGAATTAAATCCCCTTTGATCTGGTGTAGTTTCCTGTTCTTGAACATTTAATAACAGGAGCACGTTAAGACAGTTTGTACTCACACTCTGCCCGGGGGGAGGTCCCTATAGAAACACACAAACACACACACATGTTAACCTTATTTTTCCTCATATAACAGTGGAGACGGATGTGCTGAGGAGTCCATTAGAGAAAAGAAATGATCTTACTTGTCAAATGTTGTTTTCACTTTCAGCTGATAATCCACTTCTGGAAGTTTAACCAGGAGTCTGTGAGAAATCAAAATCAACTACAATCAGCTGTGAACCAACAGGGCGGAGACGAGTCCTGCAACAACAACATGTCACATGACGATACCTGACTTTGGTGGTGAACTGTACTCCAGTCTTGATGATGAGGGGTTTCTGTGGATGTGTGGGCATGCATGGCTGCTTCTCCACTACAAATGAGCTGAGAACAAACCACACCTCACATGATTTAAAATTTCACTTTATCACCCAGAGCCTGTGAGAAAGAACACTCAAACCACAGCTGGCCTGTTTCTCCTTCCGCAGTTACTACCTTTCTGTGTATTCTCTGATGTGTTGTCAGAATTTGAAGTGCAGGAGGAAGTCATGTTTTTTTTCCACAGCACTGAAAGGACGCTACTCAAAGTTACCAGTGGCATTGTTCTGCACTCAGACGAACTGTCTGGTTATCGTGATCTCTGGCGCGACTCTTTTCTGTTAATAACTACACATCTTCATAATGCTACTCTCATATGTGGTGTCCCTCAAGGCTCAATCCTGGGACCACTTCTGGTTTCATTATATACACGTTACCCCTGGGCCATCAACTTAACTTACTATGGTGACGATACACAGCTGTACTTTTCTATTAACAACCTCCACAGCCTCTCCTACCTCAGTGAAAGTGTCACTACTATCACTAATTAGATTACATTTCCTCCATTGCACTCCTGGCAAAACTGAGGTTCTTGTGTTCGGGGCTGCCGGCTTTTCTAAGGAGGTCCACCACGTATTCAGTCCTCTCGAGCTCTTATTACAGATAAAGCTACCCAGCAGTTTATAAGTTATTAAAATCATCTCCAGCGGCAACACTAAAGAGATATATGTGCTAATGAATCACTAATTACAATCCCACAAACTGCAAGTATATTTTGCTGCTCAAACATTTCTATTTTTACTTATATTTTGAGATTTTTACTAAATTAGAAAGTTAAAATACTTATTTTGTACAAAGTTTAAACTCTGGTGCAGCTATTTTTCATGTAATACATGGGCTGCAGATGAGCCTGAAAATCCTGTCACCTCATTTTAAAAAAAATCCTGGCAGCGGCCTTGCATGCTAACCAGCTTTCCCTCAGAAATGCTCAAAGACATAAACAAGTACTCGTGCTTTATGTGAGACTGTCTGCTGCTGAGCTGTGCTGATACCTCTTGATGAGATGGTAGATGAGGTATTTGACTCGTTCTTCCATCTGAGGTTTTTGCAGTGGTATTGGGTCGCTCTCGTAGGTGACCTTAACAACCAGCTCTCCCAGTTTGTCCAGCTGACGCTTGATCTGGAAAAGGCTCTGGGCAGTCAGGGTAAACCTGAGAGGAGAGAAGAAGGGGACGAGGGCAGAGACTTTATGTGATTTTGCTTAAGTCAAACTAACAGTACAGCACTATCTTAAAATCCTCTGAACACTACTGAGATGTCCTCCTAGAACATTCAGCAGCTGAAGCTGGAACAAATACTAACAGACAGATTCAGGAGAAATGTGCAGGTAAATAAAACCCGACCTGCACTAAGGACAGGTGCATGGACATGAGAAGTTCTCATCCCTCTCCTGACAGCACAGGGGTTGGTCGTCAGAACAGCAGAGTCACATAAGTGTACCAGATAATAAACTTACAGGAAAAGCCAGAAGTTTGTCTTTTGTCTCAGCGGACTCCAGGTTAAAGGACCCTGATGATGAGTTTAATTGAAATTATCCTCACTGTGTCGTTTATCTGCTGCTGTCTCAAGATTTGGACATGCTCAGTAAAAACTCTCTGGCTATTTTCCTACTTTGTAATAGTTGTTTGGATGTTTTTTGTCTTTCTTTAATAATTCATCTGTTTGGATATTGTTAAGACTTAAAGTTATAGGCATATACGTTTATTCTTCGAATCATTAAGTTATTTTGGTGGTTCTGGGCCTCAGTACTTAAGTACTCAACTGACAACCAATACATAAACTACCAATGAATTCGCTATATGTTTAGTTAAGTATTATTACTGTCTAGTTAATTGGCATTTTTACTTCCTTCCTTCATCTTTACATTTTGTACTTCCAAATTATTTAAGTAATATTAGTCACATTTATGGGCATTTACTTTAGATGGTGCTGGTCCTCCATAAAAATATAATTAACTGACAACTATTGGTTATAGTACATATACTAATGGTACCATCACAGATGCAACAGATATATTGACATATGTCCTGTTTACTGGCTTTTTTTTTTTTTTAATAATTGATTATTTGGGGTGTTTTGGGGCCTTCGTACCAAAGCACTTAATTGGCATTAACAGTAAGGATTTCGGACTCTGTTGGAGCTCATTACCAGCTCTGCAGCTGCTCCAGCCCGGTGAGCAGAGGACCTCCGATGGCAGCGATCTGCTGCCTTCGTTTCCAGTCCTGCAGCTCAGGGTTGAGCTGAGAGGTCATCAGGTCGTCAATCTCTTTGATCACAACATCCATTTTTGATAAAATCTCCTAACAAAGGCATGAAAAACAGTGTTTATGGCTTAGGAACACATTGCAGTGAATTCTTATTTGTACACTTGCTTCAGAGCTTTGCATGTGCGTACCTTCCTTTTAAAGTCAAGCCGATTGAGCATTTCCTGTAGTCTTGTTACTTCCTGTTTCATCATTTCAGAGTTTCTATCTGTTGATTCTGACACAACCACAAACACATTAGTACAAATAAGGCTTCTAAAATAGTAAATGAGTATTTTATAACAGGGCTGACCTCGAGACTGCAGGGTCTTGTACCGGAAATCAAAGTCGTCCTGCATGTCCTCGATGTATTTCACAGCCTGGTCCATCAACTAGAAACAAAAGTTTTTGTTTAAAATTCATCAATAAACTGCAGCCCGGTCTTTTCTCTTTTTTTTCTTCCTATTTTATGAAAGGTCTACCTGCACGCTGCCCCTGATGATCCCAACTCTGTTGTCCATGTTCTTCTGCCTCTCAAAGGCCACAGAGCTCTGTAGAGACTTCTCCAGAGGACCCTGTAAAAAAAAAAACATTTACTTGTAGTATTTTAAAACAGCTCATAATCTGTAACATTTATTTACTTCTGATTTCACAAACCAACATTAATGATGACACTCTCTGTTCTCCCCGCATCATAACTAATGGGTGCTGATATCAGTCACAGTGTTGTAACATTGTGGCTTTCTGACTCAGGGAATAACACCAGCTAATACTCCCAGAAAGCCTTTAAGAAGCCTGGTGAGATTGTATCAATAAACAAAGTGCTTATACTGAGAAGGTTGTGGTGCATAAATGTGTCAAACACAAAACTTTCACACAGCATACTGAGGTTCATGTCCTACATGGAGTAATGCAAGTATTTAAGTACTTGCACCTTTGCGATCATTAGGCAACGAAGCTACACATGTTTTTGACCTTTGTTAACTAAAGTCTTTCAGATGTCAACTTTGGGCAGTTTCAAAATAATGAGGTTCAGGATATTATGCTCCGGCAACAGAGTGGAGGAGGCTTTGTGTTCTCCAGGTGCTGGCAGGTTAAAGACTGGCCTAAAGTCCGACCTAAAAACATCGGACAGTTTGGTTCTAATCTGCACCTGTGTTGGTAGATTTTAGAAAGGTTCAGGGCTGCAGTGCATGCGTGAACCCCAAGTCACTCGCTGATTAAAGGGTTTCAGTCCTGTTGTTGGGTGTTGTTTTGTTGTTGTTTTATTCGAGCTAGAAGAGACCAATTTTGGTCTAAACCTCCAGAGCTGAAACGTGAAGAACAACAACAAAAAAAAAAACTGCAGTTCCACTAATGTCCACTTAAGGCTGAGTGTAAAAGTGAATCAGTGCCAACAGACTATTAAAATGTCCAACTGTGCAGCAGAAATAAACATGTTTACAGCCCAGTACAAAAAAAAAGAGAAAAGGTTTGTACGGAAAGTTTCCTCCTCCTTGCATATCGGTAAAGTTTAAAATTAGGGGTGTAGCTGCTTTGATTGACTGGACCTCCAACATGTTTGTCCCTTTGGTGCCTCTGGAGCATTTTAATGCAATTATCTGAGAAATACTGCAGCTCCTTTTATTAATTTGGTATTCAGAATGTAACTGCAGACAGTTTATGGATCCAGCATGGAAATCAAGCTTTTAACTTTTAATTAATGTTCAGGCTTCAAAATGTGGAGTGGCTACATCCATCATTTATGTACAGTCTATGTATTGGGGCATGCTGAACATTTTTCTGGCACATTAAACATGATTATAGTTTGGGTACCTTAAAATGTTTTGGGAACATTCAGCCTCTGTGCGCAAAGAAATTTTTACCAATGAGTTCCTGCATATAGAAGACCTCTTTCTTCCTCCAAAGGCTGAAACCAGACTGGGTTTAAACCTGCAGTAACAGATGTTTTGGGCATTTGATACGAGCAGAAGCTCTAAAGCAACACTGTAATGTTTTATGCTCATGTGGCAAAATGGTTTATGATTGACCAATGTCTTATTTTGGCTTTAGTTTTTGGTCTCCACTAAATTTTACATAAATATTGGAGAGATTAGATGTTAATGGGGCTGCTAATGATGTCTGTCTACTGTGCAGTGCTTCACATTTATTTATATAGTGCCAAATCACAACAAACAGTCACCTCAAGGGGCTTTATATTGTAAGGTAAAGACCCTACAGTAATTACAGAGAAAAGAGTAAAAAGAGGTGAATAAGAAGAAACACTCATCATGGGAACCCCCCAGCAGCCTAGGCCTATTGCAGCATAACTAAGGGATGATTCGGGGTCACCTGATCCAGCCCTAACTATAAGCTTGATCATAAAGGAAAGTTTTAAGCCTAATCTTAGAAACAAAGAGGGTGTCTGTCTCCCGAATCCAAGCTGGGAGCTGGTTCCACAGAAGAGGGGCCTGAAAGCTGAAGGCTCTGCCTCCCATTCTACTCTTAAGTATCCTAGGAACCACAAGTAAGCCAGCAGTCTGAGAGTGAAGTGCTCTATTGGGGTGATATGGGACTATAAGGTCTTTGAGATAAGATGGGGCCTGATTATTCAAGACCTTATATGTGAGGAGAAGGATTTTAAATTCTACTCTAGATTTAACAGGGAGCCAATGAAGAGAAGCCAATATGGGAGAAATCTGCTCTCTCGTTCTAGTCCCTGTCAGTACTCTAGCTGCAGCATTTTGGATCAGCTGCAGGCTTTTCAGGGAGCTTTTAGCAGCTGATAATAATGAATTACAGTAGTCCAGCCTAGAAGTAATAAATACATAAATTAGCGTTTCAGCATCAGTCTGAGAAAGGATGTTTCTAATTTTATAAATATTGTGCAAATGCAGAAAAGTAGTCCTACATATTTGTTTAATATGTGCGTTGAAGGACATATCCTGGTCAAAAATGACTCCAAGATTTCTCACAGTGTTACTGGAGGCCAAAGTAATGCCATCCAGAGTAAGTATCTGGTTTGACACCATGTTTCTAAGATTTGTGGGGCCGAGTACAAGAACTTCAGTTTTATCTGAATTTAGTAGCAGGAAATTAGAGGTCATCCAGGCCTTTATGTCTTTAAGACATTCCTGCAGTTTAACTAACTGATGTGTGTCATCTGGCTTCATGGATAGATAAAGCTGGTATCATCTGCATAACAATGAAATGATCATGCTTTCTAATAATACTGCCTAAGGGAAGCATGTATAATGTAAATAAAATTGGACCTAGCACAGAACCCTGTGGAAATCCAGTCTTAGTGTGTAAAGACGACTCCCCATTTACATGAACAAATTGAAGTCTATTAGATAAATATGATTCAAACCACTGCAGTGCAGTACCTTTAATACCTATGGCATGCTCTAATCTCTCTAATAAAATGTTATGGTCAACAGTATCAAAAGCTGCACTGAGGTCCAACAGGACAAGCACAGAGACGAGTCCACTGTCAGAGGCTGTAAGAAGATCGTTTGTAACCTTCACTAATGCTGTTTCTGTACTGTGATGAATTCTGAAACCTGACTGAAACTGTCATGGTCCGGGGTCCAGTTGAACCTGTGTGTTTGCTGTGTCTTTATTTTTGGGGGTTTTCTTGTGTTGTGGGGTTAGTTATGTTTTGATTTTCTAGTTTCTTGTGTTTACTGTTTTTCTGTTAGGTCTGTGTCTGGGTCTTGCGTTTCATTCATTTCACCTGTTGTGCCCTGATGTTTCCACTCACCCCTCGTTCCCTCTGTGTATTTAAAGTCTCGGTGTTGTTTAGTTTTTTGTCTGGGTCCTTGTCAGTTTTTACGTCTAGGTTGACGGCTGCTGTGTGTTTTGTTTTTGAGTTTTCAAGTTTCTAGTTTTGAGTTGAGTTGAGTTGAGTAAAAGTGATAACAATAAAATCTACGCACAAGATTCTGCTCTCATCATGTCCTGCACTGAGGTCCTCCCTGCCTTGCCTGCTCCAGCTGTGACAGTAACTCTTCAAATAAACCGTTCCTCTGCAGATGATCAGTTAGCTGTTTTACAACTACTCTTTCAAGGATTTTGGAGAGAAAAGGAAGGTTGGAGATTGGCCTATAATTAGCTAAGACAGCTGGGTCAGTAATGGCTTTGTAATTAGCGGTTTAATTACAGCCACCTTGAAGGCCTGTGGTACATAGCCAACTAATAAAGACAGATTGATCATATTTAAGATTGAGGCATCAATAATTGTAAAGACTTCTTTGAACAGTCTAGTAGGAATGGGATCTAATAAACATGTTGATGGTTTGGAGGAAGTAACTATTGAAGTTAACTCCAAAAGATCAACTGGAGAGAAAGAATCTAAACAAATACCAGCAGTGCTGAAAGCAGCCGAACATGAAGATAAATCTTGGAGATGGTTTTGAATAATTTTTCCTGTAATGTCGAAAATTTTATTTGTAAAGAAATCCATGAAGTCATTACTAGTTAAAGTGAAAGGAATACTGGGCTCTACAGAGCTCTGACTCTTTGTCAGCCTGGCTACAGTGCTGAAAAGAAACCTGGGGTTGTTCTTATTTTCTTCAATTAATGATGAATAGTAAGATGTCCTAGCTTTACGGAGGGCTTTTTTATAGAGCAACAAACTCTTTTTCCAGGCTAAACGAGCATCTTCTAAATTAGTGAGATGCTGTTTCCTCAACAGCTTATGGGTTATCTGCTTTAAGCTGTGCGTTTGTGAGTTATACCACAGTGTCACAATAACAAAGTTGTGGGGCATGAAACCAAAACAGCGAACAGCCTCTGTGGAACAACGCAGCATGAAGAAACAAACTGTTACTCTGATAACAGTTATGGAAACACTTAAGTGATTACCGTAAGAAGCCCAACACTGTTTGTTGGGAATAAAGTGAACCGACTGGTTGGTTGGGAGTGTGGGGGTGTAAAGTATGTTTTACGGTGAAGTCTTCCTGGTAGTGGCCCTGACTTACCAGCAGAGACTGTGATAGAGGGACTTTCCCTTCAGTGAGACAGACAATGTGACAAACCTGCTCCTGCATGCAGGCGCTGGAGAGAATACGCCGCTCTTCCCTGAGGCATGTGGAGATGACTTTGGCCATGACAACAGGATTGGTGGCGTATTTCACCTGGAGTGATGCAAACAGAGAGTATTTCATTTATAAAAAAAAGCCCCTCAAGGAAAACCCTTCCCACTGATGAGTCCCTGATGATGTAATAATTTGTTTATGTAGGCTATAAAATCAACCACAGCATGATTAATCCTCCCACAGTGTCAGCTTATCTGTGAAGAAGGAAATGAAATAAAGTCCCTGATAGGGAGAATTGTGGCACCGCACCCTTTTAACTGGAAGTCTTTTAATTCAAGAACAAAAGAATGAAGTTAAACAGGACACAAAAGAACAGCAGCAGAGTAAATTAGTTCAGAGGTGAAAGCGGATGCTTGACATGCAACCAGGTATTTCTCTTTAAGGATATAATAGCCTTTAACCACAACATATATTTAATTAGGAAACAAATTGAGGGTGTGATCCTCATTTTAACCATAATCAAAACAGTAATTATATCACTTGCAGCTGCAGGCAAAAAAAAAAAGCAACCAGGCCAAATCTTGATAATCTTGTCAGGCTAACAACTGTGTTACGTACTGACTGAATCCTTAAAATTGAAAGTAAATAAACAGGAGAATCAATAGAAAAAACATGTTTTATATATAAATAAATGCATTTGTTTTTACACTCTGTTAATGATTTATCCACTGAAGCATTTATTTGTTTTGTGTGTGTTTGTTTTTATTTCAGCACGTTTGATCTTTCATAAAAAGAAAGCGTGCCTTTCTTTATTTTTGATTTTGGCACTTTAGGGCCTCCATACTCTCCTGTATCTATTAAACTCTGTTCTCAGACCATATAAGGCTAATATATGCAGCAGCCCAAACTTTCCCTCAGCTGCACAGCTGCCTCTAAATGCCCACCAAGAAAAGCACGAAAAGTTCTTCTGTAGGAAGAGGGAAACTTTCTGTCTCGCCTTCAGGTGTGAGTAATTTTTCATCACTGGAGACGACAGGCTGAGGATGCACAAACGCACACACACCTACACGCTCAGACTCATGACAGCAGCAGTGATGCACTGGCATCCTTTCACTGTGTGCAGCGTTCATCAGGTTGACCTACATTATTCAGCAAAAATCCACTCTGCAGGTGCTTTACCAGCCTCGGCCAACGTTCCTGACATTTTCTCTCAGATCAGGTCGGATTAAAAATGTGCGCCCACCATCACGAGGGGGTTCCCCGCAAAGAAAGACCCGGCATGAAGAGAGATTCGAACATGAGGTAAAATCTCTATGTTACGTGAACACATAACAACAACAACAACAACAAGCAAACACCCTCGAGTATCGCACAAGAGTAGCTGCTTCCTCTGAGAAGTGTTGACACATATCACACACATTCACAGGAAGCGGCGGTATGAGCTCCGTGGGTTCGTTCTGCAAACGACATCGCTCTTTTTTCCAGAATAAAAGTGAGCGCCGACCACAACCGAGGAGCTCCTCAGTGAGAATCTACATCCTCAATGGGTTCATCGAGAGAGAAATTAACTTTGAGCATTTACAGATAATCATGCGAAAGAATAGACTTAATGCAGCATACGAAAGGTCATAACTGCATCCTCTTTACTGATTCCATCTGACATTTGAATGAAACAGTAGCAGTAAAAACAGGAGTTGCAACTTTGAGGCATCACACAAAGAGAAAACTGCACATTTACAGCAAATCCCAACTCGAGAGTACGGCGATTATATTTTACTTCCCTTTCACCTCGGGCACATGCACACAGCATGAGGCTACTTCTCCTTATTGTGGACGTTTCAAACACAATAAATGGCAGCTGACACCCTTTGCAGACAGATCAGCCTGTTCACGGCCGAATGGGTTCTCTTTTGTATATGCGGGTAAAAGTGCACATTACGATTGTATTCATTTTAATTGTATCAGGTCATGCATAAATTAATATGGTCAGCACGAATGGATTCACATGACACCAAAAACAAGAAAGCACAGACAGAGTAGTGCCATAACCTACAGGTACTAAACAAATAATCCTGCCTGCCTTCTTTTCAAAGCTATGCAGACAAAGGCAGTTCACTCAGAAACACCAAAATTTTCTAATCAAATTATTATGCTCTTATTATTCAGGACTTAAACAGCTTCTGGACTTTTAACAACCATCTCATTAAATATTGATGTCCTAAATTCATCATAATAAAGTTTAGTTTATTATGAACTTCACATAATTCACAGAACTCCTCCTCAATGCTTTTAAGTCTGCAAACTTCATAGTGAGTAAGGACAGAGAAAGGACTCCTGCTGCAGCTGTGCAACTATGGACCTCAGATTTGAATTCCTAATTCTGGCTTCAACAAAATGTCTTTTTCAACCATTTCTCTTCAAATCTATCATGTTGCTTTATTCAAATTACAGTCACACTGCATGGAAAATTATCAACATACATACTCGAAAACATCCTGGAGCTCTTAAGCCTTCGCAGAATTGTGTGATTTATGTAAAAATATCAGACTGATCGGGATTATTGCATTTGCTTCAGTCAGCACGCCGGAAACATGGATCTGATTTTAGATGCAGAGCACCTGTGCCTTCAATTTGAAGAGTACGCTCTATTCGCTTCATTGACTTGGCCGTTGGAGAACTTCCCATTTCTCTGCCTTGAGTTTGCTTTCCATCCATCTGCACCATGAAGCTCTGTCCAATCAGTTTTTTGGCATCGGTTTTCAGAATCTGTCTATAAGCCTGTATTTTTCACAATTCATCCAGCAATTGCATCGTCAATAAACACCAGTGTGCCAGGTCCACTGGCAGCCATGCCGTAGCATTACCTCCACCATGTTTGACAGATGATGATGTGGTGTGCTTTGGATCATGAGCTCTTTCTCTCCTTCTCCAAACTCTTCTCTTTCCATCATTCAAGTGCAAGTTTATCTTACTTTCAAAGGATTTTTTCAGGATTGTTTATTTTAGATATTTTCTGTCTTATTTCACCTGGCCTAACTTGCCTTGCCAAAGCATGCCTCACCTGGCCAGGATACTGCTCATCACTCAGTTGTCTAATTACTTTTGAGACTCTAAAATGGGTGTAACTCCTTAACTGTTCATATTAATTTTTTATAAAACTCATTAATTAAAGCTTAACGCCTGCACTTTGATCACAGTGGTGTACAGAGGCACAATTACACAAATGGTCCTGGTCATGTAACAAATACCCAACATATCCCTAGATCAGTTTTCTGTAATGTGCCCCTGTTAAAAAATATTTTTTTGAATTCATATTTTTCATTCTTTCCCCCATTTTGATAGTTTTAATCATCTATGAATAACAATAATATTAATAATAAATAACAATCACAAATGATATAAGTTAATGAATTACATCAATTTACTTTTGGCATGATGGCATGAATAATATTAAACAATACATAAATCGCTATTTATGAAGAATATCTGCTTTTATTTTTTATATTTTCTTTGATGCCATTTTGTGCATAATCGTTTATATTTACCTATTTATAAACATATTTACGATCCTCCATATAAATACCAGTAACTAATCATGTTTCCCTCTGTATGCAATCTGAAACCCTTATGTTTGTCATCTTTTTGCCATTACTTTATGCCAAACAGTCTCATTCACTGTAAACATGTCTGATCTGTGAAGCGTTAAACACACTTGTGGATTGTTTATCTTTTTCAATTCAATCAGTTTTATTTATATAGCGCCAAATCACAACAGTCGCCTCAAGGTGGTTTATATTGTAAGGTAAAGACCCTACAATAATTACACAGAAAACCCAACAGTCAAAACGACCCCCTATGAGCAAGCACTTGGCTACAGTGGGAAGGAAAAATTCCCTTTTAACAGGAAGAAACCTCCAGCAGAACCAGGCTCAGGGAGGGGCAGCCATCTGCCATAACTGGTTGGAGGTGAGAGGAGAGAGACAGGACAAAAGACACACCGTGGAAGAGAGCCAGAGATTAACAATAACTAATGATTAGATGCAGAGTGGAGGATAAACAGAGTAAAAGAGGTGAATGAAAAAGAAATACTCAGGGAATCCCCCCCCAACACACCGTCACGTCTGCCTGAAATCCCACCGGTGCTCTCTGTAATATGTGTCACTAAAACTGTGTAAGTAGAACACAAACACACTTACACATATTAGAAAGCAGCCTTGGCACACAGCTGCAGTGTAAACAGACACACTTCCTCTGTTTACACTGCAGCTGTGTGCCAAGGCTGCTTTCTAATACGGCGCACATTAGGGTGAAAGTTGTTTTTGTCATCTGTGGAGCGCTCAGTGAGGATATCGTGATAAAATGAACTTTCAGCTTTTAAGGTTTTTGCAGGTTATGAGTGTGTCACAGCTACAATAAAGACTCTCCTAGAAAACAGGAAGTCTAACAAATGTTTGTGTTACAAAGGCAGATGTGAAGCGTTGAGGTCCCTGCTGAGAAATGAGGTTTTAGGGGTAAAGGGGGGGGCTCACCTGCAGCTGCTGCTGAATGATTTTCATGTTGTGTCGCTGCAGGAAGTTCTGCTCCTGTGAGCGCACCCTCTCCAGCTGGGACAGCAGGTTGGTGAAGAGCACCCCAGCCATCGACTCGTCGTTCACCGCTGTGTCCCTGCAAACAGACAGAGTCACACAGTGAGGGGATTCAGACCAACAAAACCTGTGAAGAACAAAGGAGTCACCAGTGCCGTGCTCAAGAGATAAAAATAAGTGTGTTTTTACTTAGGACTTATTGAGAATGATAATTATTTAGGAAGTCCTGACAATAATGAACTCTACTTGATGTTCAGTATCTGCTGCCTCTGTGATCCTTTTTTATGCAAAGGAAACATCCATCCATCCATCCACTTTCTTCCACTTATCCTTTTCAGGGTCCCGGGGGGACTCGGCAACTAAAAAATAAATCTAGTGCCAAAGTGCAGTTCCTCTAATGGCCGGTGGAGCCTGACTCCAAGAGCAGGTCTGCCTCTGCCCAAATGACACCAAAGCTGCAGCTTGCACTGGCAGATGTGACATCACTTTGACGTACAGTACAGTTTGCCAGAGGGAGAACGGCGAGCTTTATGGAGCCCTTAGACTGCAATGTTAAAAACATAGACTGTATATAAAAGATGTATGTAACCACCATGACAACACCCATCTGTTTCTGATAGCTAATTTTTTTTTTTTTTTTTTGCCTTAACCAAAAGAACATTTTTTTTAACCATGCTTGGATAATATGGTGGTGCGCTAAGCTAATGCTAAGCTTGGTTGGCATAAATAAACCAAAACACAAACTTCTTCCAGCGTCTGCCTCACAGTAAATCAAATTATTGGTCAGATAATTTAATTAAAAATTGTCCAAAAGGCACCAAAAGCTCAAACACTACCCACAGGTCCAGTTCAGGGACTCCAGTTAGCTAAGGTGAAGCCTAGCAGACAGCTGTTTAAGGCCTCTTAATTAGTATTTTATATGTTCCCTTATTATTTTTCTTCTCTTTCTCACTTTAACTTAGTGAAAGCTGCCTCCCAGACTTCCTCAATGGCAAGAAGGTTTAAAAAATGTATATGTAATGGAAAAAATTAAAACAAAACTTCATCTGAAACTAATTTAGTTTACAGACTTGTGGGCTCCTGTCGTTGATCACTTTGGCTGGACATAATTACTGGCTGTCTTCACTTGATATGCTGATATATTTATTTTTAATTGCCATTCATTTTTTTGATCGTGACACAACAATGTTGAAAGTGTATACCCATCTATCTATATTTGGCTGGAAAACTGTTTTTGAATGCATTACTTGTAGAGTCACTATTTGTCCTTCTGTTCTTGCTCTTGTGTTCTTACTGTATATTGTTGTAATTGCATATTGAGAGGACAAAAATTACTTGAATAAATATTGTTCAAAAAAATTAGTGAAAGCTATGTTTAATTTTATTTACTCACTTATTTGGCCCAGCAGGCCCAGCTCAGATTTCCGTCCCTGACCTGGTCCTTTCCACCGTGTTTGTGTTTGTGACAAGGATGGGACAGGATGTGCTGTGTAGCACAGACTGCCCAAGAAGCCTGTGTTTGAGTTTGGTGAATTAAATTTTAGTTTTTTTTTTATCAGTCTGTTCCTTAGCATTAATTATGAAGTATCTAAGTATGTGCGTTACACCCGTACAGTTTACAGATGCAGCTCGCTAACCAAACTAGCTAATAACTTAGCCCTCCACCTTCTTGTCCAAATATGGTCACTTGTGGCTCCAGAAGCTAATGTGTGATGTCATGGTGGGTTTCACCATGTCCATCTTTCACGTACAGTCTATGATCCCAATTGAAAAGGACTGTGCAAATACAGTGTTTTTGAGTTCATGTTTAAGATTTTGTGTTTCCTGTTTTGTTTGTGATTATTGTTCGGCTGAGTTTGTGATTCCTGCTTCATTTCTTTGTTTTTTTAAGTCAACTCTGAGTCTTAGCTCTGGTGTCAGTGAGTCTTGGGTTCCTGTGTTTTCTGTATTCCAACTGATAAGGCGTAGTTTAGCTTCATGTGTATTATTATCATCATTGTTGTTGTTAGTCTCTCTCATGTTTGTGTCTCCCTCTGCGCTCCTTTGCCCCTGACCTGTTGTCAGTTACTTTCATCTGTGTCGATCCTCACCTGTTTGTTCTCAGTGCGTTTACAAACAATGCAAGCTGCTGATGTTTTTAATACATTTCTTGGACTTTCTATAGTAATTTTTCCTGGAAGGCAAAGGCTTGTAATGTCATCCAAACATGCCATTTAAAAAAGAAACGAGAGAGCTGTCAGGCAGACAGGCTCTCTGAGATCTGTCTGACATTGCTGATAATCAGGCCTGAATGCAAACCTAAGCCTGCTGAGACTGAAAAAAAAAGAACATAAAGGAAGCTTCTGCCAGAAAAACGTTCACTCACTTTCCTTTCAGCTGAAAACAAACACTCTTTAGCTGCTGAATGTTTTCTGACTTCGCTGCTTGTTGATGAAAGAAGCTGCAGCTACAGCGGGTTTTTCACTGGAAACACCCTCCTGTAGCAAATGAGGTTGATAAGGTAAAGCTGAAGGCTGCAAAACCAAGAAGCCATGGGTTTGATCCTTCAGCTTTAACTGAACCACAATGTAAACTCAGCTATTTTAATCCAGCCTTGTTCACGGTTTGATGCACAGGCGATCATTTATGTTTACACAAACCTTCACTGAGCTTTAGAGGATGCCTGGCTCAAGACCTGCTTTTCTGGATTATAATTTAAAGAGCCTTCTTATTTCTTCTTTAACTTATTATTATACATATATATGTAGATGATATGATATTAATTATCTTAATTAGTACCTTTCCCATGTATTTATCCACTCATGGGGTTAATTTCTTGGCTTTTGGCTGGCCTATCAACACCAGGCTCACAACATAAATATATTTTAAAAATAATAAATAAAATCTAGCATTTAAAGGGAAAGTAAACTGACAGACAATTAACTAAAACTCTAAAGTAAACCTAAATAAATATTTTATACATTTAAGCCTTTGTGTATTTTATTATATATATTGTTATTTATTTAATTATGCCACCAAATCTGACTTTTTTATTGACTCATTTATTTATATATTTATTATTTTGTCCTCTTTGGTCTTATGTACAAGGTTAGTGTAGTTAGCTAAAACTAAAATAACATTGGTTTAAAAAAAAGTTTTTTGATTAAAAAAATGTAAATATGCATTTCATCAAACTTGAATTTTACTTATCAAAGCTGATACATCTACATGACTGAATCAAGAGTTTGTTTTGTACCTACATTACAAAAAACTTAAACTAATGCTGAAAATAAACTAAAAATCTGCACCTTTTGGAAATTAACTGACATTTACCTAAACTAAGAGAAAATCAAAGTGAATAAATGGATCATTCTATGTTAACATATGAAGAAAAACATTTATATTATTTGTGGTGCATTTAATTGCATAATTGTTTATGTACAGAGTAATTTATTCATGTATATGTTTATTTTAATTTTGGCAGCCTTGAACCTCCATACCATGTGGTCTTTTCGTCTATGATAACCGCTGCCTTTTATGTGATGCAGACGTTTCTAAACTTTTTTGAGCACATGTGAGGACTCACCAGTCCTGAGACTCGATCCAGGTGGCCAGCCCCTGCCTGATGTCCATAGGAAAATTATCGTCATACAGGTAATCCACCTGTTCCAGGAGTCTGATCTCCAGCTGCTGAATCTGCTTCCACTGGCTCATGATGCTGTGCCTTCAGACACCACACGATGCACACACCCGTTATCACCAAAGAGGGCTTTAAAGACATAAAATGAACGTTAAATATGATCTAAAATAACAGCTTCTTCATTATCTTTAATTATTTGACGGTTTTTCGCCGTTTGTCCACATGTTTGTTACCTGAGATGATTCCGCGCTGCCTTCCCGTCAGCCTTCATCGACCATGTGCACTTGTTTCCCTCTCTGTGACTTTCGTTTTTTATACGTGCCTCTCAGATCAGGAAGCGACCTCATTTCCCCTCAGAGGCGGCTCTCAGGTACTCAGCACCCCTCCTCATAGGGCCAATCACTGCATGCGCGCTCAGGTTTACCACGTGCAGTAGTGAGACAGGTAACGTGCCCGTTATGACGAAATAGCCCAAGTTAGAGATGTTAGAGAAGTAACCAAAGTTAGAAATTCATATGCATTTATTTCAGTTTGATACATTTAAATACATGAAGTTATATCAGTTTGTCATCAGTTTTTAAGACCCAACTTTCATTCCTTTCTTTATTTTACTCTTTTAATTCACTAACCCAGCTGTTATATTTCAATAAAGAATTAAGAAGATATGATCAAGTGTGAGCTAAAAATGCAACAGTTAATTCAAAGTAATGAATAACAAGTAGGAAAAGGCAGCATAAATGTTTAAATAGATAAGTAATGATCAAAAATTAAATAAATGGTTGTACTAGTTTACAAAGGATAAATAAACCAAATTATTATCTAAACATAATGGAGATATTCCATAAACCTTTATACAACTTTTATACCATCAATTTTATGGAAACTTGTTTGTGCCACACGAAATAAATAAAAAGTTGAAATTTTGAGTCATATCTCCAAATTTAGCTTGTTGCATATCTGAAATTTCTAATTATCTCAGCCCCATTTAAGATGGTCACTGCTGAATAAGTTGAAATTTAGATTTTCGTATCTTGAAATGTTTAATTTAATAGTCAAAATTTAAAAAACAACTTCCTTCAGTGGTGAAAACAGGCTTCCTTAGTTATTGGTTTAAATACAGTAACTAGTTTACATGATAAATAAAAGGTTATAAATTATTTTTGATAAAGGTATGGCTAGCTGCTAAACTGCTCACTAAGAATATGGACTGCCAGTTTAGCCCTTCTTTTAGCTAACAACTTGAGCCATACCATTAATAAAATTATTTAAAATTTTTCATTAATAATCTAACAGTTTAAATCTTTACCTAGGCACAATGAATAAACAATAAACTGCTGAAATACAGTAACTAGCTTCAACTGTGATTAAAAAGCTGTAAATTATTTTGTTAAAGGTGTGATGAGCAGTTAAACTGTTAGCTAACAGCATAATTTAAAAGTTGTTAAACTAACAGTTGAAACTGTTATATAAACACAACTGACACGCCACAGACTGCAGATAATATATTTAAAAACAGGAGCTAGTTTAAATTAGAAATAAAAATATGGAGGCTTTGCTAAAAGTATGGTTAGCGGTTAAACTGTCAGCTAATAGCATAGATTAAGCGTTGAAACTGTTGCTGACACAAAACATTATTTTGTCCTTTTTGAAGGTTTTAGGTATTAATTAAAAGGATTTAATGACATTTGGTGAAAATATCAAATTAAATTTAAAAAAAATCTAAAACATTTATGGATTTTGCTAAACATCTGACTAGTGGTTAAACTGTTAGCTAACAGTATGGATTAACAGTTAAAATAGCCTGGTGAAAACATGGATAAAAAATGTCCAACCTTAAATATCTGCTAACACCTGTAGTGATTAATAACTTAACTTAGATTAACTGTAGTTTTAAATAGGGTTTAAGATGGACTATCTTGGTTCTTTAGGCTGCCATAACAATGCAAGCAAATACCTAATGAAAAAAAAGATAACAAAGACATTAAAGTAGACAAATCATAAGACAAACTGGTAATAATAATAATAGTGAAACTGGAATAACACTGATTCATATTTGTCCTGTTATAACTTAGTTGACCAGGTGACAACAGTGATATTTAAAAATCCTGGATTTATGGTTGACCATATGATCATGGCTGCAGATAAAGACGTGAAATATTTTGTTCTGTTATGAGTCACTGGCTGTGTTTAACATTTGGTGAAATACCGCTGAAAGCAGTAGAAGCAGTTACACACATTTCTTCCGCACTTTAAAAGGCAAGATGTACTTTATTTATCCCAAAAGATGGTAAATCATATGTTACAGCAGCCAAATTAGGTTAGTGAGCCAGTTTAATTTGATTTTAGATGCGCTGAATTTGAAATATGTAACATCAATATTACATAATATTTTTATGTGAATTAACACTTATTTTAGTTTTTCCTTTTAGGACATTTATTTGGTCGTACTCCATTCTGTATACACGCTTACATTTCCATCCATTGCAAACGAAGGAGCACATTTAAATAAAAAAAATAAAAATAAAACTGCTTACTGAATAAAAATATCAATACAATACAATAAGGAGCATCATAAGTACAAATCTGACAATTAAATACAAATGTTGTGGTGTGAGGACCTTCTGTATCTGAAAGTTTTAAATAAAAGACTGCAGGATTAAACTCCTCATTAATTATCTTTTCCATCCATCCATCCATCCATCCATCCATCTTCTTCCACTTTTAAGGGGCGGGGCTGGAGCTGACTACTCCAGCTGCCCTGAACGCTTTGGACTAGCCCTCCCGTCCAACAGGGGGCGCATGCAAAACGGAGGGGTGTCTAACGGCTGAATGAGTGACGGAGCAGCGGTCAGAGTTCAGAGGTTAATCCGGGAAAAACATGGTTGAACACGGGGGTATCCGCGTGGTTCACCGCGGCGGCAGTAAAATAAACTTCAGGGAGCCCGTCGTCAGCCATGACTCCAGGTGAGTGTCTGCTTTAACCTGCTGGTCAGCAAGGTTGCTGTTAGCCGCAGAGCTGTTAGCGTCAGTTTTGGTGTGTCCGCGGCTGTTTTCAGGAGCGTGTCCGCGGCTCTCCGGCTCCGGCTGTGCACTCAGAGCCGGAGCTGTTAGCTGTGGTGTGTCCGCGGCTCCTCGCGCACCTCGCGGCACTCTGGCTCTCTCCGCCTCGGGCCGCTCCTCAGACGTGTTTGTGTCGCTGCAGGTTCCTGCTGTGCGCCTCCGGAGAGGCCGTAAAAGTGTTCAGCACCTCCACAGAGGAGTGTATCCACGAGCTGCGGGGTCACACCGGGCTGGTGACAGGTGTGCTGCTCAGACCCTCCAACCACCTGCAGGTACAGTCACCCCTCCACCCAAAAGAAGTCTTCACCGAGACACTCGCAGGTTAATGATTTCAGACATTAGGGATACAGCAAGAAATCCGCACACAGAGCAGCTGCTGAAGCCGCTTTTTCTTGATGAATAATTATTCACAGCTCTCAGATCAGTGTTTATCCCTCCTCTGCTGTTTGATTCACCTGGCTCATTAGTCACGCAGTTCAGGGCTCTGTACCAGACAGCAGGTTTAGCTAAACTAACTTTTATCCAGAGATGATGGAAACTCCTGATTTTCTGTTCCAGAAAGAGAGCTAACTTAATCTCGGAGCCAGTTGCCATGGTAACAGACTCTGAACCTTTGCTGCTTGCTGACTCCTCCCATCCTGCTGCTCATACACTCACTGGTCACTTTATTAGGTACAGCTTTGGACCCCTTTTTATATTCAGAGCCTCCTGAATTCTTCATGGCACAGATTCAGCGAGCTGCTGGAAACAGTCCTCACAGATTTTGGTCCATGTTTAAGATGGTCACAAAGCTGCTGCAGATATGTGAGCTGCATCTGTGATGAGAATCTCCCGTTCCACCACACCCCAAAGGAGCTCTGCTGGACTGAGATCTGGTGACAGTGGCCATCTGAGATGGCTACGCTGTTTCATGTTTCAAGTTCTGACCAAGAGGTGGCAAAAGTACAGACATTCTTTACTTAAGTAGAAGTACAGACACTTTGGTTAAAAAAAAGTTGAAGTACTGATTCAAGTAAAAGTGAAAAAGTACAGGCTCTGAAATGTGCTCAGAGTAAGAATGTAAAAGTAGCTCTTTGGGGAACATTTCTATTTTATGCAAAGCTAACTGAACCTTGTGCTACATTAATGTAATAATAAACAATGTTATTACATGAGAATACAAACTTTATTTCAATATAAATTCAAATTCTAATGAATACACTCAGCTTGAACATGAGCAGGGTAAAAGAGGGAGAATTTGTGCATTGTAGGGTGTGACTCTGCCTCATCACCTAAACAGAAAATGAGGTTACAGTGGGATTCAGCAGGTGGGCGGACCCTGAGATCGATTGTAGTGGCTCATTGTAGTGGGGAAAAGAGTGCAGCTCACAAAGGGGTTCGACTCTTTATTCACTTGTTGCTCCATCAGTGAAAGCTTTCTTTCACAACTCGTACACAACCTTAACTCGAGGTGAACATACTCAGACTTCACTCAAGTTACTCTAATCGGGCGCTTTTTTAAAAAAAATTGGTTTGACAGTCTGTATTTTTTCTTCTTATTGTTGATTATGTTTTGAAAATCGCTATACAAATATAGTTTATTGTTATCATGTCTCACGCTCTGCTTATGCTGTGCTGCAGGTCTACTCTTCGTCAGTAGATGGCACTGTCAGACTTTGGGACTTCACAGATGGGATTCTCATTAAGGTCAGAGGTCAAGTTTTGTTGTTCCTCTCTAGTCCTTTCTATCACTGGGGGATCATCAAACTCCAGCTCCAACACATACTTTCCTATTTTATCTCTTGTTTGTAAAAATGAAATGAAAGGTTTTATTACAGACGGCCCGCAGACTGTTAACCTGAACAGGACACGTTTGATCAGTCTGCAAACATGCAGATCCTCCTGCTCCTCGTGACAGACAGCACGCGGTCGGATAATAAAGGAAACGTGTTCCATCTTCTGTGTTTTGACCACATAACTGAGCTGCTAAGAGTTTGCAGATTCCTTTTTCTGTCGGGTGTGTTTTGCATGAGATTTGAAACATTTTCCATACCTGTCTTTGTGGCTGAATTGGTAAACTAATTACAACAATTGTTTTTTGTAATTGAACTTAGATATAAATTAACTGCTCATCCTCATAGTAGCTACAAAACATGTGAATTCAACAGGAGAAGTAGCAAAGGTGTTTTATGATGAGGCTTGGGGATCCAGGCAGCAGGGTTGAGTTTAAGAAAGAGTCCCCGTTTCTCAGAGGTGTGACAGCTGTGTGGTCTTTTACAGACTTACATCATTGGATACCCAATCTACTCCATCTACGCCTCTGCCAACCATGAGAAGGTCCTCTTTATTGTTACACCCATGCAGAGTGACAAAAGAGCGGGTAAGTTTGACATCAGAGCGCCCTTTAGATTCATTTGTTAAAGTTTCTAGAGCGTAGAGTAGTCTTCGGTGTGAAACTGTTACGCCCCCGTCTGAGAGGTACAGCATTTAGTCTAGCCACAGGTTTATCGGTGAGATGGGACATTTATTTAGAATAATGGACAGAGGAGAGACAGGGGGCTGCTCCTTTACCCCAAGTGGCAAAACTTCCTAGAAAAAGGCAGTTCACCCATCCTGCTTTAGTGCTGTACACAATAAGTGACTCAGTCTATTTAAACAAACCCTCAACATGAGCAAACTGCAGGCTAGTGAAACTCACAAACCTCATCGAGCAGGCCATAGAGTCCAGCCCCAAGAAGGAAGTCTGCGGCCCCTCGCAGAAGCAGGGAGGTCATGCACTCTTACAAAAACAGGAACTGGAAAAGGCTGAGGCCAAAAGTCATGAGCTTGTAGTCTTCATAAAGTATATGGTTTAAACTCTGTAGATTCATAAATAGATGTTTGTAATTGTAGAGAAACATCTTGGGTCTTTTTTTTTTTTATATGCCTAACATGTAGCAATAGGAGCTCTTTCTTTTTGGGCGAGTCTATGTGAGCACAGAGTCGCGACTGCTGGGGTGGGCTTTTATGAGATTGCTGCTCAAATTCAGTGGGGAATTCACCGGGAACCGTCCCGACGTGCCGCACACCATCGCGTGCTGTGATTTTAGTTTCGTATCGGCCTCCAGCATTAGCCGTGTGGTCTCACGTGCACTGACAAAGGAACCAGAGTTGAAAAGTAAGATGGTCGTGTCCAATCTGGCTTTAAAAGCTGTGCTTGGAGTTCAGAGTATGGTTTCTGACACCTTAAGGATGAGTAGTTATGCATTTATCTGCAGTTCAAGTTTCTCGTCTAGAAACAGGTCGCCATCTACACCGTAGACTCTGCACGGCATCCAGTCAGGATGGTAAATTTGCAGAAAATCCAGAAACGTGAGCACAGCACGTGTAAACACCTAAAATCTCATATTTTAAAAAATGGATAACTAAAAAGTCACCACAGCGCAGGAAATGTTCTGCAATCGTGCCATTAATGGAAACTACTGTCTTTAGTTTATTCTGATTTCAAGTCAGTAAATGAACAATTAAAAAAGAAACACTTGCCAGACAGATGCCTCCAGATGTGTTAAACCTCTCTATGTTGAATGTTTTTGCTTGTTTTGGAACAGTTTCCAGGCCATCCTCTGACCAGCTTTAAAATGTGGGAACTGGACGGATGGTTCAGGGGTCACTGGGTAGGAATGTGAAAAAGGCTGCTTTGACTGTGTGTGTGTGTGTGTTGTGTTTGCAGAACTGTTCCAGCTGGTTGCGGTCCATCTGCCAGAGAGCGGAGATCAGCTGGTGGAGACCCGAGAACTTTCTGCTGTGCTCAGCAACGTCAGCTCCAACCCAGCAGCCATCGCCTTCGGCAGAGGGGTACGCACACGCTGCCACAACTTTAATCTGAGGGGAACATTAGTTTGAAAACTTAGACTTCTCGAGGAAACTGTATTTTTAAGAGGGCAGTGCGTGCACACATCATAAAAGAGGGCACATGTGCTTCCTTACACTGTAAATGTGACCAGATGGCATGAACATGGTGGCATGAACATGCTAAAGATGACTGAACTGTGTTATAAGCCTAATACTTCACCTTGTTGATCAGACAACAGTTCGAGTTTTACTTCAAACTGAAATGTTTAACCTTCACAGGGAGAATATCTCGCTTCAGTGAACGGCTTGCAGCTGGAGGTCTATTTCTTCAAGAAGCACAAGTCATTCAGGTGAGGGTAAAGATGGTATTTTGAGGTGACTTTTGAAAAGAAAGTACTTTAGTGTTTTTTTTAAAAAAAAACAGTTTGACAACTGTTGCTCTAGATTTTAAATGTAAAAACTAATTTTGTTGTTTTTGCTCTTTGGAGTAGAAGCAGCCTGTAAAAAGCTGGAGTAAAGTTGAGTGGTGAATCATGTTGGCTGACATTCAGTAGCACCTAACATCTGTCCTCGTGTTGGTTCTTAGGTTTCCCCTCAAGAAAGACAACAAGAAGGGCGGCAAGAACACGTTCACGTGCCTCGCCTGTCACCCAAAAGATGACTGCATTGCCACGGGACACGAAGACGGGAAGATCCGCCTGTGGTGAGGGAGCGAACGAGCACAGATTATTGATGGTTCAGATCTTAAACTTCTGCTGCTCGCTTGTTTGGTGTGTGGTAAAACTCTGGCATGCCCGTTCATCCTTTCAGGAGACACTTTAACCATATGAAGGAGTACACGTACTCCACCCTGCACTGGCACCACAACGCCGTCAGCTCGCTGTGCTTCACTCCAGAAGGTACTCATGGCTGCCTAATTGTGTGATCATATTGTGCTGTGTGATTGTCTGTACCTATTTGACTATTACTGACTGAAATGGAGAAAGTGGGGAACAGCTGGTAGTAGTAGATGGTGAGAAACTGGGGAATCACAAATTTCTAGGTAAAGAGCCAGTCTGTTTATTGTAGTTATAGTATCATCGGTTCTAGTCTGCAGCCTTATTGATTAGCCTGTGATACCAGCTTCTGATTGGCTGATCTATCATAATGGTCAGGGATAACTCATGACCATGACTCATTATTGAGCAGTATTAAAGCCATACCTACTGCTCAGCACTATTGCTCAAATGTAAACAACATGGTTACATTATGATTATACTGATGTTATATGTAATGCAGTGGATTATGTAATATGGGCGCATTGTGTAGTAATATTCCTGTATACATATTAGTTTAATATATGAATACCTTGTAAGTATGCACTACATCTGGCTTTTTGTTATAGATTATATAAATAGAAAGACATTATGTAGTATATACCATCGTACAAGAGTGCAGGATGTACTTCTCTCTAATTTGTTTACCGTGGTAGGATGTGTTTACCAAAAAGCAGGGCTGGGAAATATGGTCCAAAAGTTATATCTCGATATATTTTAGCTGAATGGCGACACACGACATATATCTCTATATTTTTTTCCTTCCAAAAGGTATAAACAAAAATGCACTTTTGAGTCAAAGCCACATGTCCCAAATGTCACACAGGCACTTTTATTAACATTCAGCTGTAGATCTACGTGAGAAATTGCTCAAAAATCAACTATTGGCAGATTTAAATAACAACGCTCCTCAAATAAATTAATGCTTTTTTCCTCTATTAAAAAAGACTCAGGGCTGTGCAATTAAAAATTTAAATAGAAAAGATGCAGAGCTAAAATAGCAAAAGGCTGACTTATTCTTTAAAAAGCCAGCCTGGTGAAGTGTACTTCACTGTAAAGTGCTCCCTCCTGTGTGTACTCCTGCACATGTGGTACTCTGAGACAGACTGAATGAACTGCCAGCTCAGTAAATCCATATGCGCTGACGTATCACAGAAACAGGCCCACCAGCTCAATGCGGGTCTGCGAGCACACGAAAAAGACCCACTTCCGCTATTACGGTCACGTGACCTGCAGTACAAACCAACTTCTGGTAGGGAGTTGCGTATGGCGGGGGGCCCTCCTGCCTGCAGCAAGGGACTCTTGGGGGTCCGGGCGACGCGAGAGCGTACGAACGGATGCGGCACGAAGGCTGTGTGTACACAAAACACGGCGACAGCGGAGTATTTCAGGTTTCCAAAAGTCACCGACTTCACCAGAAGAAGTCGCTAAATTTGTCGCTACCACTTTTTGGAAAAAATGTCGCCAGCGGGGTGTGAAAAGCCGCTAAATCTAGTGACAAAGTTGCTAAGTGGGCAAAACTGCCATGTTGTTGCTTCCTGCATGATTTACGGGTGAAGCTGTGCAGACAAACTGGGAGAAGAGAAAGGTGAACTGGTGGAGCTACAAGCATGACAGTACATAGACTATAGCGATATAAACGATATTGTCTCATCTTATATCGTGTATGAAAGTAAATCGATATTTTTTAAAAACTCGATATATCAGCCCGGCCCTACCAAAAAGTATTTGTAGAAATTTTAAAGTTAATCACAGAATATCTCTTAGAGCATGCTTAACATTGATTTGATTTAATGAGTTTTGTTCATATTGAAAACATATTTTTGCTGGAACATGAATTATATCTGTACTAACCCAAGGGTGACTTAAAGTACTTGGATGCAAATTTAGAGCAAGGCCTCAAAATTAGGGCAAAATAGTTTTGCAGAAGGATAATGTGGCCATCTGAGGAAGGAGATATTTAGAAAAAGAGGAAGAGCGGTCAAGACTGCCATGACCGACACAGACAGATATATCTAGAGACTTTGAATAGTGAATCTAGACTTGAACATAGATTGCACTTTGGTTAGTTACATGCTGAGCTTTAGTTATGGTTCGGTTTCAAAAAGCCACGATATGCTTTGGTTTGTTGGAGACTTGACGTTTGATTTTTGTGTTATCAGGAACCAACCTGCTGAGCGGAGGCGTGGAGTCAGTACTCGTCCAGTGGAGGTACAACCAAGAGCGCGAGCGGGACTTCCTGCCCCGCCTGGGCGCCGCCATCACGCACATCACCGTCTCGCCTGACGGAGCGCTGTTCTGTACCTCGCACAGCGACAACAGTAAGGAGTCTTAACCTGCAGGATTTCAGTACAAATTGTTATCAGTGGCATTCGCTGAACCTGGTTCTTGTTCTAAAATCTAGTCCTGCACGTCTCAGTCTCACTAAATTGATTTAAGATCATTTTAAGTTATGTGGTGTCGGTAGACGTCATGCCTCATTAGTTTAAGTTTGTTTTGGAGGTTGTTGTTTCTTTAGCTAATATTTGTATGCTCTTTTGGGGTATTTTACTGTGTGTGTGTGTGTATTAGTGGTCTCTGTACCATTTTCTGATGGAACTGCTGCCTGTCATGCACGGGAATCTTGTGAAAGAGATTTGTAATTCTGAGCATTTATTGGTTTATTGAAAGTTTAAAAAAGAAAAAGAAATTAAATGTAGTCCAATGAACCAGGTGCAGTTGTAATAGATGCTGTCTCTAAACTTTTTTGAGCTGCTTCTGAGATTTTCTTGTTAATTGAAATATTTGTTTTTTCCTTTTTAGAGGTCACCATCATCCAGAGTTGTGTTAAAGTGTCTGCTGTCATTCAGGGCCTGGTCAAAGGTGAGTGCAGACTGTAAAGTGATGGTAAGCATGATGTTTGGTCTCGTAAATAATACAGATATTTTGCATTTCTTGGAAAACAAAAATGCCTCTAATCTAAAAGTTGGTAAAAAATTTTAAGCCAAAACAAAATAAACTTTAACCAAGATCAAAAATAAATACAATATGATAGAAAAAGATGGCTCAGAAAGTTAAAAAGAAAAAACAAGGAGCTCAGTTAAAACAGAAAAAAGTGGAAGTCAAACTGCAATCTTAGTATGAGGAGCTTAAATATATAATAAGTGGTGTTAGGTGGTGCAGATTTCTGTATCTGTCGGGATACATTAATTATCCACATCCGTTCGCCACAGCCACACTCACTGTGTCAGCTGATGGAGGAATCCAAATAGAGTGTTGATTCAAAGAGAAAGGGCAGTGATGAATTGATACCACATTGGTGTCCAGTTGATATTTGCCTGCACAGAGTAAAGGATTGTGGGTATGCGACCTACACAGATGTCCTCCACACAGCCAGCAGCATGTAGCTTGAAGTGGATGATGCTGTGGGTACATCGAAGGGTTGAGTGGTCAAAAAGTGGGCTGGAACAGGAAAGGGAGAGACGGGTGAGGTCACCATGCAGAGAGAAACATGACAGAGCATCAAACCCACAGACCGTGGCTGCAGGGCAAAGCTGTCACAGTTTTTAGCACTCAGGTTTCAGTCCTCCCTGCAGCTGACTGAAGCTGTTTGTGACGCTGCCCTCTGGTGACTGTGTGTATGTGTGTGTGTGTAGCACCAACGCACAATCATGTTTGAGCATCAATATGGATGCATTCCAACAGCTAACAGTCTAGTGTTCAGGCCTGAAGAGTGTGTTTCATAGGTGGGTCTTGGATGCATTGTATCAGAAAGGGAAAAAGAAGGTCTGAGTAGGGGAGCCTTCTAAACCTGTTTTCTTGTTCAGGAGACATCAGGACAGACTTGCTGGTGGACCCTCGCAGCAAAGCTCTGGTGCTAAACGGGAAACCGGGACATCTGCAGTTTTACTCGCTCCAAAGGGACAAACTGCTCTACAATGTAAGCTCTCAACAGGTCTAGCTCACTGAGTGGATTTGAAAGTGTAAAAGTAATACTAGGCTAAGATCTTCTGTTTCCCCCACAGCTGGACATCGTGCAGCAGGAGTACATTCACGAATCAGGCCTGCAGCAGTTTGAGGTGGTCAAAGCGGCGTTTGATGCCTCCGGCTCGTGGTTAGCAACGGTGGAAGAAAGAAATCAGAAAGCTGCAGAGCTGGAGTTGAACCTGAAGCTGTGGGCGTTCGATGAGCAGACGCAGAGGTACAGACGTTACAGCTGTTACAGCTGTTTGTCTTTGGGCTGCAGACTCAGTCGAGGTTTCTCTTTAATATGACGAAAGCGGTTTAACAATAACTGACCGCACCCGTGTTTCGTGCAGTTTTGTGCTGAACACGACCATCTCGGCCCCCCACGACGCCCAGATTACCGCCGTGTGCTTTCGCCAGGCCGCCGATAGCCAGACCACCCTGCTGGTCTCTGCCAGCAAAGACGGACACTTCAAAGCCTGGCAGCTCACCGCTCCAGCCCACACAGAAGGTACAGACGGCGGGCAGCCGACCGAAAGGTGTTTGGCTGAGCACCTCATAATTCTCATATTAACTCTTTATGTTTGAGTTTTCTGTCCTTTGGTGTCCACCTCAGATTTACTGTTCAAGAAAAGTTTTAATTTGAAAATATTATTTTTCAAATGCATAAATAAAAATCTAAAGTATGACATTAAATGAAAAGCAAAAACATGAAAAGAAATTCATGTAAGTATAAACAAATTTGTTAAAAAGATACATCTACCTCCAGTTTTTAATCTTTATTTTTTTATGCTTTCTGAGGAACATGCAGAGATGACCTGAACTGCCAAAAAATCTAAGAAATAAATAATAATAAATTTTCTTTTTATGCTTAATTAAGGGCATTTATATGGAAGACCAAAATTGACAAAAACAAAAATATGAAGTAGAAATGAAAAATGTTATTAAATGAATCAAAATAATTAAAAATTAATGTAGGCATGAAAAAAAACATAACAGTATGAAGTAAAACATTATGAAATGTGAAAAATGTATTTATTAAATCTGAGTGTTTGCTCTTGCCTTTTTATTTCTTACGTTTGCGTTTGTTTTGTTTTTTTGTCTTTGTATTTTTTTTGACATATTACTATATATTCTTTTCATATTTATTTCTACATTGTTAAATAAAATGGAAAACTAAATGAGCAAGTAAATAAAACAACACCTGGTAAACCACACTGCAGCAAACGACACACAAAAAAACTCCCGTAAATCTGTTGTTCCTTCCAGTGGAGGGCCGATACGGTTTGTTAGCCAGTGTGCAACTTTTAGTCTCCAAATTCTCCTACTGGCCTTTTTAAAGACTGAAGTTCATTGAGGTTGTTTTTTTTTTTTTAAGATTTATAATTGTGTCGTTTGTACAAAAAATTGAGTCCCTTTGTAGTCTGGAGGACATCATTAGGACTCGGGCCACCGTGTTGGTGCCAGGCTCTCCCCGTTTAGCTTTTCAGGACATCACGTTGACTGTGAGGTTTAAGCCAAATTAGGCGCACTCTCACACACTCTCTCTCACACACACACACACACACACACAGAGTAATCCAGCTGATGTTGTCTCCCTCTGTTTCCTCTGACTACAGATGAAGGTGCCTCCTGGCTGTGTGATTTTGTCGGGGCCTATCACGGCCGGCTGCCCGAATGCTGCAGCTTCTCGGCTGACGGATCTCTGCTGGCGGTCGCCTTTCAGGAAGTGGTGACTGTGTGGAGCCCCGCCTCCTGGGAGCTTCTGACGACCCTGTCGCAGCCGCCAGGAGCCATCAGGTGAGAGCATAGACGTGCACACGCAGTAGGTCAAATATCAGCACTGTTACGGGTCACTGGCCCAAGGTTGCAGCATTGTTAGGCATTAGCTTAACCCCCTGAAGGCTCCTCTTCAGGGAAACTGAGACTGGGCATGTATTATAATAAAACATATATAAAATGTGATTTTAGCTTTATTAACTGGACAAAATGAGAAAATAAGTTAGTTTGATGTTGATAAAATGAAACTTAAAAATGCCTAAAAACATGAATTGTGCAGATAGTTTCAGAACAGAGATGTAAGTCACTGACCCCATAGTCAGGGTCACCTGTAAACAAAGCGGCTTTCGCAGCCCTCACTGCTCAGTATTTTTCTTACAGTGTTTGTTTTCACACTCAGATACGTGTATGAGGTTATGGAAGCTACGCAGCGCCCGTGGTGTGAGGGTTTGACTTGAATTTGTGACTAAAAACACAGATGTGTGCAGATTTTAAGGAGCACGAATGTGGATCACTTGTTACAGGTTAAGAGTCAAAATCTTCACGTATAAAAAGCCAATAAGAGTAAATTATCCACCCACCTGGTCACCCAGCCGCCACTCCACCCCCCATCTTTGGGCTATTAATATAAAACATAAATGTTGTGGCTCCATGGGGGGGGCGGTTTACACATTCACCAAACAAGCAGAAGATCCCGAGTCTCGGATGCGATGGAGACTCCTGGTGAATATGAGAGCAGCTGAAAGTAGCACACAATATAAAACATAAATCTACTATTATTATAATCTGCCAAAAACTAAGCTCAGGAATTGTGATGCAGGATGCGAAACCCAGACTAAAGTCCAAAAATGTTTCCTAAAATTTCACAGCTTCTAGATTAACCTGCAAAAAACAACCAGATTTATCTGTTTTTCTATGAACTTTTAACTTGAAGATGTCAAACTGTGTCCATTCTTTGAATTATTGTGGTTTAGTAATGATTCAAATAGATAAATACTCACTCGCAGCATGTTTGTAAACGATTAAACAAATCGTTTATTCACAATATTTACCACCTGAGCAACTCGAGCAGCTGTGGACAGTTAGTTAAACACAGGGTCACCATCATCAGCTGTTTTGATGGAGTTAAACGGGTCAGAGCTTTGTTCCTCAAACGAAGGGTTTTTAACCTCCCGAGCTAAAATTGCTGCCTGTCAGCCGGCCGAACACACGGGGAGAGGGGCCGACAGTTTCGCAACGTTACTCGAATCTCAGAAAAATGTTGGCACGTGTCCCCTCTGCTGACAAAAGAGGCCCACGGAGGTCATTGAGGACATGAAACTACTGCTGCCTGTTTCTGTATCACTTTTCTGAAATAATCCCTGAAAAACAGAGTCAGCTTTTAGCAAGTTTCTAAGAAAAACAGAAAGCTTGCAGTTTGTCTTAAAAATAAAGGAACTAGATTGGTGAGAAAACTTTTACTTAGTAAATAACACTTGAAAATGTCCCCGAGGTGATAACTGGGCTTTTTTCTTTTGTTTCTGCTAACATGAATCTCAGCTTGTCCAAAGTAAAAAGGCAGAAAAGCCAAAGATGAACTCGCACTCTGACAGCCTCTTCAGACGAGCACTTTGTTTAATTTGGGAGTCAGATTTGCAGATGTTTAGACAGCTGCCCGTTGCTACCTCTTACATAACCGCCACCTATAGACGTCCAGAGCTGAGTCACCAAAGCTCAGGAATTAATGTTTGTCCTCGCCTGCTGAGGGATAATTACAATGGGCACATTTTACCTCATAAGAGCCACTTTTAAAGGAAAATATGATTATTCTTTCTCTCTCTAATAGGACTGTCTGTTTTTGATTTTTCTGGGCTCTCAGCCCCAGCTTACGTGTTCCCATTTCAAGCCCCCAAAGAAAAACTGGAAAGATAATCCTGAGAAATATGTGTGGTGTAAGGAGCTGGTTGGTTGGGAGTTGTACTTCAGATTCTTTAGTCACAAGATGAACACAAAAGGCTTCTTTTTTTTTCCATCAGGGATCTTTGTTTTGGGCGACTGAGCTGTTCCAAGTATCTGATGGGAACCACCGCCGCCAATCTGCTCTGCTGCTGGAACCTCCTCACCTGCTCCTGTAAGGACAGAGCTGTCTGTCTGAACACACTGTAACATCTCTTAAAAGTGGCTCGGCTCCATCTAACAGCCCGTTGACTGATTTCTAGCTGGAAAATAAAGCTGTCCATCTGTTTTTGTCCTCCATGTTTTCCTCTGCGTCTGGTCTGGCAGTGGAGTGGAGCACCTCCATGGACGTCAGCCTGCTGCTGGACGACCCCCTCTCCGAGAACATGGCCGCCTTCTGCTGTCAGAGCGGCTCCACTGACTGTAAGGCGTCCAAGTTCAAACTACATGAATGCATTTGAAAAACCTGAGCTGATTGGCTCATAGTGGTGCTGTATCCTGTGCTAAGGGTCGGTCTCAGCAAGGAAATCCAGTCAAATTTTACTTTCTGTAAAATTTACTCCAATAAAGGGCCAGTGTGTGAAGTTTAACTTGCAGGGAAAAGCCAAGCTTACAGTTTACTCAAAGCTGTAAGTAAATATGGAGGATTCAAAGTGCCAAAATCAAATAACTAAATGTTAGTAGTGGTTTCGCAAAAATCCCACCAATAAAGAAGCACATAAATAACCCAATGAATGAATTATTCTGCCATCTAATACCTAAAAAATAATAGTTAAAAACTAAATGTCGTTTTACATTATTATGCAAAATGCTGCCTAAACTGATAGTTTTGTTTGCAGACTTTTATTTTATTGTGTATTAGTTCCCTGATTTAATCCCCCAGTTTATTTGTAAATATATAAATTTTTATTATGCATTTTATTAATTAACATTATGGGTCTTTATGCAAACTTAAATTAATGCCTAAGCCATACAAAACACTGCGACCCTGAACAGGAAAAGTGATATGTATTTAAAAATATAAAAAAACACACACACACACACTTTGGACCCCCATACAGGCATAGCTGTGTGCGTTTTCTTCATTCAGAGGATTACGTGGATAACAGATGTTATTTTTGCAACACTTCATGGCATATTATCGCTTTACTGTGTCATCTATTTAAGGCTTTGGCAGTTTTGCTCCTCCATAGCTGTCCCTTTATAAAGCTGAAGGACCTTCAGACTCAGACTGTACGGGTCCCGTATTTACCAAATTCATGGTAATGCATCCAGTATTTGTTGAGCTGTTTCTGCGTAGATGAAAATGGGGACGACACAGCTGCTGTATCACAAAAATTAAGTTTATGACTTTTTGACTCTTTCATCACAGTTTCTGTCTTTTCTGCTTTCAGTGTTTGTGTTTAAGCCCAGCGAGCCTCGGCCACTGTTTTCCCATAAGGCCGTGTGCTCAGGGCCGGTGACTCGCGCCATCTTTGCTCCGAGGGAGGAGATGCTGGAGAGCTGCGAGGAGAGCAGCCAGTGGCTCAACCGCTCTCAGCTTTACTTCCTCACACAGCACACGGTAAACAACGCAGCCAGAAAAACACTCTGAAATTTACCCGACGACAAATACAAAGAAAAGCTCCGCCCCCAGCAGATGTTTTAGCCGATTTGAACGTGTCACTCTTCAAACACTGAATCACTGGGATAACACAGAGGTCCTGTTGTCCATGCCCGTCATTTTCCAAGTTTCACTAGAATGATTTTCATTTTATGAACATTAATGGAGTTTCACATGTTAAATTCAAGTAAACTTTTTAACCAAATTTAAGCATGAAAGGATGCTTTCCCTGACTGCCTCCTGGCAGCAGAATCCCCTGGAAGCACAGGTCCTAGGACACATACCAAAAACAATACCCTGTTACCCCCACCGGGGGCGGGTTAAAAAAAAAAACCATGTTTGCTTTAATGCTGTTTAAGTGACAGATGGGTCTGTTTTTACTTGCAGGGAGAGTCAGTCTAAAGCAGAAACACCTCTTTACTTTCATAATATGAAATATGAGTGTATTTTAAGTAACACAGTCAGATTTGAGTCTGAAAGATGTTACATAAAGACCTTTAAACCCAAAAGGCCTTTACCCAGAGACCGGATTCTTCTATGAAATGGAAAGTCCTCAGCACACAGCGTTTTTCTCCTTTGCTGCATAGAAGCCAATCAGGTTCCTCTCCAGGAAGCTGGAGAGGAACCTGATTGGCTTCTCTGATGGCCTGCTCGTTTACGACCTTTCGGTGCATTCACCTAAAGTTTTGACTCCTGCTTCTTGTGTGAATACAGCAGTGGTGGGAAAACCACAAATATTCACCCCTGACAGCGAGCGGAACGAGGAGGAGTCCAGCTCTTTTCTCCAAGCTCTCTGCGTTTTATTTCTGTCTCTGTCTAAAAGCAAAGTTGAGTCCCTCAGGTGGCGTCAGTAAGCTCCTCCTCCTTTTCGAATCTTTGGTAGCATCAGATTCACATCCACACCTCAGTGCATTGATTTTGTATTGTACGTTACACTATGTGAAAGTATCGCTTCATGTTTGGTGTGACCGTACCATACAGAGGGTTTACTGTGGTCACACCTTAAAACCAGGGGCGTGAACGGATGGTTCCACGTCTGTCGGTTTGCCTGGATTTTCCATTATCACCTCAGTCATGTCGGTTAAGGTTTAGGTCATCTTACAAGCTCGTAACGTTACTACCGATGCTATGCAAAGCCGTTCATCAGGGCCAATGATTAGGCAGATTTTTTCTGAAACGGATCCTGTAATAAAACCGGTATCGCTGAGACACGGCTGCTGAAGCAGTCTGTGGTTTGTCTCGTGCACCCAGAATCCCCTTCTCACAATTTTCTTAAAGCCTGTTGGAGAAAACTGGCACCATGGCTACAAGATGAAGTTTGTGGAGCTCCCTCTAGAAAAAAGTTTTTAAAAATTTGCTTACTTTGGAGTCAGAAATGTTTTGGTGGACACACCCTCTTCAAAAAAAACTCTCGACAGCACACTTCCACCTGCACACAAGGTCGGTTCTGCTTCGTTTCTAACATTCATCTTTAATCCATGCAGGTTCAGGGTTTGTGAAAAGTCCTTGTGGCCTGAAAGGGGGGGGGATAACGACCTGCGCAGCAAAGCTGGAAGTTAGGAAACTTTTTCTTTCAATTTGGTCAGTCTTTGAAGAGGCCCAGGAGAAAATTCAGGGACTGTCTGCTGATGAATTCTATTTATTGAATATATTTGGTCTCCTTTGAATATTGTTTGATCTGTGCACTCTGACATTTGTAGACTTAACAGTTAGTTCTCCAAACTGGGCGCTGCACCTACAGGTTGCTGTATCTAGTGCCTTGCTGATTATGAGGTCACTCAGGTCAGCTGGGGAGTGGAGCCTCTTGCAGCAATGTCGCGGCTCAGCCCCTTTAGAAGCTCCCGTGGGCTAATTTTAGGAGAACAGATGGGACCTTATATACGTGACATTCCTACACCTCCGTTTGACTGAAGGTACAGGAGCTGTTCTAGCCTTAGAGGCTGTAGACGTGAACAAGCTTTATCTTATCTCTACAGGCATCTGAAGGCACTTTATGTTGTAAAGACCAAACAATCCTCTTTTGACAAGCCTTTGGTGAAAGTGGGGATGAAGAACTTAACAGGAGGAGACTGAGGTAGAGGCATCAAAGGGGGGGGGGCATCGTATGAAGGCAGTCCTAGATATTTGTTGGAAAGGACAAAAATGACTCTGGGGTTGCTCCCAGTTTTGCTGGAGGTCCAGAGTCAGTATCTGGTCAGACAGCTGGTGTTTCTGAGCGTTTCCAAACTGACCATCTGGAGTATTTCTGTGCAAAAGCTTCGTCCCTGCAGGACTGAACCTGAGCTCATTTTCACAGCAGTAAGGCTCACGGTGGACTTTGTCGAGAGATAAGATACTGGCTGTTTATCCCCCCGGCTGTGGATGACCTTGTAACTGATACTTGCTGTAAACATGCTTATCTAAACTCAGAGTATCTGCAGTGAAAAATGAGTGTATTCAGTCAAGCCACAGGAAAACTTTCTATTTGCTTCACAAAGAGTTCATAAAATGCTGTCGTCATTATACAAATATGTACTTTGTGCTGACTGTGGACTCTTCCTCTGCAGGATCTCATGACTTTCACCACCAAAGCAGAGGAGGACAGGCTGATGGCTTCCAGCAAACAGGTAAGCTCCTCCCATTGGTTTGCACCAAGCACCTCATCATGGTTGCAGACATTTGGACTTTAACTTAACCTTGCAACACTTTTTTCCTTTAGAACAAAGTCCCGTCCACGTTCTTTGGTCTGGTAGTTTTGATGTTCAGAGCTTTTGTACTGAATAAGGGTCAGCGCAACCACAGGCTGCAGGAAATGGATGTGCCGCTCAGAACTTCCTGTTCCATGTGCTGGGTGTTGGCGGTTCCCAAAGTGTGGGTCGTGAAGGTGATCTTAGGCTTGTGTGCTGATTGAAGCTGTGATTAGATCTTCAGATTTTCGAAATGAGCCATAGGATGTCTGAAATTTGGGGAAGGGTTGCTTTGCAGTGTTTCCCACACATTTGTGTATCTGGTGACTAATTTTTAGCATTTTTGTATATTTATTTCTTTAATATGCCCCAGAGAGTAGATGTCTGTCCCCTCGCTTTGATGTTGAAAGTTCAGTTGCCCTTCCCGTCTCCTGTTTTAACTACCAGCTGTCTCACTGGCCACGTCGCTGTTGTGGCGATGCTCAGTATCACTCAGCTGAGTGATGGCAGTCCTCCTTTTGCTCTGAAGAGCTGCTGAGAACCTCAGAGGTTCGTGCAGCTGATTTCATTGTTCTGTTTCACTGGTCAACAATGGTTTTGCTACCGGGAGAAAAATACCGGATATAAGGCATTTCAGGTTTGCTGATTCCAAATTTATAATCAGAATTTCTCTAGCACGTCAGGTTCTTGAGTTATGCACATGCCAATATTTAGCTAATGTATTGCTGTACTGGTGCTTCTCATACAAATGTAGTGTGCTAAGATTTTGTAATTGTGAAATTGAACAGAATTTAGTAATAATTGGGTGATTTTGGGGGGGCTGAATCCAAATATGGTCATTAAAATTCAGTCAACTAAAGTTTAACTGCCGATATTGAGGATCAACAATGCCAGACGATGACAGGCCGGGACTCGAACCTGCGCCGGCCGCACAGCCAAGCGGCATGCATGGTCGCCCGCTCACGCCCTGAGCTATCCTGGTGCCCCATCTGTGTCTTTTTTCCACCAGTTGTGTGTTCATGGTGTACTTTTATAATAAAATCATTGACGTCGGGTTTGGCGATTTATTTGCATAGTTGCGTAACTCAAGATCCTGACGTGCTCGAGGAATCCTGTTTGCATATTTGGAATCAGCGTACCCAAATTATTAAAAATCTGTTGTTTTTCCTCAGGTAGCAGACAAAAAGGGTTGTTTTTGTTTTTTTGTTTTTTAATTTGTCACAAAAAAATGAAAGTGTGTTTTTATCTTAGGGGTGATCAGATCCCAACAAACCACATGTTGGACAGAGGGAATGGTAGTAATGTGAACCTCATGTTTGGTTTGAATATGTCTTTCACAACCCCCTCGCTGAGTAAATATTATAAGAGAAAGCCAAAGTTCAGTCATGATAAAAGAGGAAGATGTCGAGTAGTTCCACATAAAGAGGGACATCTGACCAACCAAAGCCCAAACATGATCGAGATTAACCCTAATCTGGTCACAGGCCACCTGGTGGAGGTTAAATTACCCAGGATGCTGCGTACCGGGCATGTGTAGTGATTGTTTTTGAATTCTAGAGAGACCGGAGTTGATATCAGAGAACCCGTCAACACCAACGTGAAGAACAGTGAAGCAAAGCTTGTAAAATTCAAACTGTTAGCTGGACTGAGGCCTTTGCTCCCTTTGTTTTCTTCTGAAAGGAACCCGGAGGGTGAAAGCAGCCTGTTGTTCTTATCTGAAGTTGCAAAACCCTCCAATAAACGAGCCATCTGTTGATCCATGCAGCTTCTTTTTAAGCTTCTGAGCTGCTCTAAGGGGGCCAGAGAAAGCCTCATATCCACTCTGTTTCTCATTAATGTGGCGTGTTTGTTTTTTCCCTCTAAGCTCGTGATTGACGACAGCGTGGCCATGACGCCGTTCTACCTGCTGTTGGGGAAACACAGACAGCAGCAAGAGGAGAATCGGGACCCCGAGAGCAGCATGTCGGTGGAGAGAACGGCGCTGCCCCAGACCTCCGCCTCCATCAAAGAGGTCGGCCATTTGTCTGTGCAGGGATCACCTTCCCTTTCTGCTCTTGATAACTGTAGATGATAACATTTTAAGTTCTCTGTGTGCCCCCCCCCCCCAGCTCCTGCAGACCCCGGCCCACGTCCTGCCCTCCACCTCCCACCTGTGCTCCATGTTTGTACAGTCTCTACTCATCTCTGTCTCAGGCGGCAGGTCAGTAACCAGAAACCCAGCAAGATTTCTTAATCTGTGTCCAGCTATTGTTGGATAACTGATCAGAGTTTAAGATTTTTAGATTTCAGACTGAGATTTAACGTGATTCAGCAGCTTGAAGTGATCATGTGAAACTGAGGGCTGTTTATCTCTGAAAATATGCGGAGTCACATTGGTGATACATTTTTTGTTCTCATGGCCTCAGGGAGGAAAAGGCACATACAGAAGAGGAAATGGAGAGTGAAAAAGAGGAAGAGGATTCGGAGGAGGAAATGGAATCCAGCAACTCGAAGCCGAGGCCGGCGTCGGCGTCGGCGGGGGGCAGGTGGTGGAGCCGGACGCCCCCGCTCTAACGAAGGCTCAGGCCAGACAACTGAGGAGGGTGAGGAAGCTGGACCACAGCTGGCTAGCAGACCTCCTGGACTCCTAACCAGAACACGCACTGAGCCCGTACGAGGGTTCCACCAGCAGCTCGGACATTTTCTGCATTTCCTCCACTTTGTTTCCCTGAGTGGAAACAAATCTCTGTGCAAACACAAAGCACATATTTGATCGCATAATCAGAGTCAATATGGACAGGTCTATTATATTTAAACAATGGAACCCCTCCCAGCCTTTCCGTGAGTTTCCACCAGTTTCATTGCCAAAACTCTGGACTGAATTTTGGTCTGGATTCCTTTCAGTCGTTAGCTGTTTGTTTTTGTTTTTAAATAAATCTTTTTACCAAACCAGAGGACTCACAGCAGATATTTACTTTTCACTGCAGCATAAACTCAGTTCCTCTGTTCACTCAACCAGGAAGTACAGTAATGAAGTACAAATACTTCGTTACTGTACTTAAGTAGGTTTTTCAGGTATCTGTACTTTAATATTTATTTTTGTGACTACTTTTTACTTTTACTCCCTACAGTTTTACACAAATATCTGTACTTTCTACTTACATTTTCAAAACAAGCTCGTTACTTGAGGTTTAAACGTTTGCATTTCCGGTCACTGCGCCGTCAAACATCAAAGATCTGAGCCTAAACGGAGGAATAATAACATATAAGAGGCAGTCGTACCGGCTATCCTCCATTACCAGGGATTATCGCATACAAAGGGATTAAAGAGGCAAACTCATAATTAATGCATCATTTATAGCGCAATAATCAGGGGTTACAGTGGGCCGGACCGCCGATGTCCGTAAGTTGTGCTCGTGGTACTTCAGCATTTAGCTAGCACTACAGAAGAGCAGCGAGCATTAAGAGAGTAACGTGTGGCAGGTCATTTTAAATCCAACGTTTCTAAATGCTCAACAAATATCAGCACAAAAAAATGTGTGCAGTTTGTCACACAGTGTCTGCTAGCTAAAGGAACAGCTGCTGTATTTCCAGCAAAGAATGAGCGCTAACTTCACCCAGATGGAGAAAGCTGTAAGGGAGAGGAAGGAGAGAGCAGCAGCAGCAGGTCAGCTGATCACAGCCTGCACACCAACATCATTTACTGGAGCTCACAATAGAAAGCTGTGGTTCTTCTCCCCACGCAGAGCCACTACAGCTGATCTTAGGGTTCCTCCACTTTCTGAATCCCACTGTAACCTCTGAGTATCCTCATGTTGGTGTTTAGGTGGAGGCACAGTCACCCTCTGCTATGGAGGACACAGAGAACAGAGCTGTGTTTAAATTCCTTTTCACAGTTTGTGTTCTACAGAACAGATTCAAGCTGAGTGCCTTCATTAGGATTAAAATTTAGATTGGAATAACGTTTCTATTCTCATGTATTAATTTATATTATTACAATAATATATAATGAGGCTCGGTTAGCTTTACAGAAAAATAGCAGGTAGAAACGTCCTCCAAAGAGCTACTTTTACTTTCTTTCTTTGAGTACATTTCAGAGACTGTACTTTTTTACTTAAGTGAAGACGTTGAAGCAGTACTTCAGCTTTTACCAGAGTATTTTTAACACGAGTACTTCTACTTAAGTACAGAATATCAGTACTTTAGCCACCTCTGCTCTCAACATGTTTCCATGTATACACTAATCTGCAGTATGTGCAGGTTTTGAGGAATGAGACACTGCCACTGTTTAAGTTGCCGCCGTAGACGAGCATCTCTGAATGATGGCTCACCACCCTGTAAGGCTTGGAGTCGGTGCTGATGATGTTGGTTGCAGTTTTTAATGAAGCATAAATGTGTGTTTGAGCCCTAAAAAGGTCGCGTGGCAACAAAAATGCTGGGAAAACGCAGCAGATTCGACTTATTCTAGTTATTGAGCTTTTAGTGGATATCTATTTGTTGCTACAAAAAAAATCTTTTTTTTTTACACTCAGATCAACGTTACTTAAACAATGTGAGGCTCTCTGTTTCGCAGTATACAAGCCTCCATGAGTCCAAGCTGTTTTCACATCATCAGTGTAGTTCTGGCTAAAGCTCGTATATCATAACCCTTGTTTTTTCTTTTTTCTTAGGTTTTTTAGGCGATATGTAACTTACGGTGTACAAGCCTGAGATCAGCAGCAGCTTCTGCTTTCACAAAGGGTCTCGAGTTATGATTTTAACAATGTAAAGACTGCAGAACTGACATCATGGTCGCTGCTGCTTTTCTTGATCAGTGCCTGTTTTTTTATGCATGACTGTGACCTTGAAGTGTCACATTACTGGGTATGCACTCTTAGATCAGCATCTTTCACTTCCTTTCCTGATCAGGTGCCTTGACCACCGGAGAATCATCTGTTGTTTCCTTTCACGATCTCCGCGTTTTACAGATGGTCCCGGTTTCAGCACCACTCCCTTTTGCTTTTAACTGATCGCCCTGGGTCATCAAATCATGAGCTTTAGCTGTGAGTTTTATTGGCTCGATACGATCGAGGGATTATAAAGCTGAGCCAATTTGATTTATGTAGCTCATTTCATTACAGGCAAACACTTAACACAGAAGATAAAAACCTGTGCAAGTTTATAATGTCTTAAGGCAGTGAAAACAGCAAAATATTAATACATACAGTCCCAATTCAGAACATGTTGGGATGCTGCGTTTGGAAATCTCATAAACCAATATTTTATTCACAGTAGAACAAAGAATTGATATCAAATGTTTAAACTGAGAAGATGTAGCTTTTTTTATTTTTATTTAAATGAGCTCATATTGGATTTGATGGCAGCAACACATCTCAAAAAAGCTGGCACAGGGCTGTGTTTCCCAATGTGCAATGTCCTGGTTCCTCCTCCAGGACCCACTGTACCACCGTAGGGTCTGACAGTGGGTCCAAGGATTTTATCCTGATACCTGATGGCAGTCAGGGTCTGTTTTTATATGTTTTAGACAAACCAGATAAATTGAGACTGTGCTGAGACACAGCAAACCTTCTGGCAATGGCCTGTATTGATGTGTCATCCTGGAGGAGTTGGAGTACCTGTGCAACCTCTGTAGGGTCCAGGTATCACCTCATGCTACCGGCAGTGACCCTGACCCTAGCCAAATGGAAAAACAGTCAGAAAAGATGAGGATGGAAAAATGTGAGTGTCCTCCACCTGTAAAACCATTCCTGTTTGGGGGTTGTCTCATTGTTGCCCCTCTAGTGCACCTGTTGCTAATTTCATTAACACCAAAGCAGCTGAAACTGATTAACAACCCCCCTGATACTTACCTGACCAGATCAATATCACAGAACCTTAACTGATGCTAAACTGATTAAAACTTGGTCCTTTAGCTTAATAGGAAATTTCCAGGAATAGTTGCTAGGCAGGTATAGTGATCTTTAGGAGAAAATGATGGGACATTACATGGAACCAAATTATGAGTTTTTGTTTTTATGGGATTAAAGAAGCTGTATGACATGTTTTTGTTTTAGCTCGATAGCATATTTCACTTTTTAAAATAATTTTGTGTCTTCCTGTAACACGGGAACCTCGATGGCAGCTTTATGGCAGAAAAACATTTCTTGGAAACGTGCGTTCTGATGTCTGCCCATTACAAAGCTGTCCACAGCTGCTATGCTAACTGCTGATAGCAGTAAAACTGAATATTTTTATGGCGGGAACTTTCCCGGAACAGATCCGTGCAGTGATCCTCAGTAGAAAGTGATGTCACGTTACCTGGAATCAAACTGTGACTTTATGTTTTCATGAGATTCAAGAAGATGGTGTCTTTCTTTTTTTTTCCTTTTTTTTTTTGCCTCAATAGAATATTTTTCTTTAAATAAAAATATTTTTGTTTTTGCAGAGAGTAACAAGAGAGGCTCGATTTCACTCTCATGTCTGACAGTCAGGGTAATAACTGCTTTCTCGCCACGAAGCAGTCGCTGACGTCCTGAATCAGTTCCTGCACAGGTGGTGATCACATTACCTGGAATCAAACCATGCAGTCTTACAGCATCTGTAGTGAAGGAATCCAGGTGATAAACTCATAAAAAGGCCAGTTTAACATTTGATATTTTCAGTTTTTGTATTTTTTTCAGTAAAATGTTTCCTGAAAATGATTTGAAAAGTATTGCATTGTGTTGTGTGCCAGCTCCTCTGAAAATTAGGTTGTAACTGTAATAAAGGTGGTTGGGTTTAACACCTGACTGATTACTGACTTGTAAAATTGAGCAATGTGAACGTCTAACACCTGCCTTTTCTTATCAGCTCTGGGATCAGGTACTGATGTTTTCCATGTAGATACAGTAACTTTTTTTATTTCCTTAAACTTTTTCTCTAACAAATAGGTGAACCTAAGGTTTTGATAAAGTACACTTAAAAAAAAATCTTGCACATAAAGGAGGTAATATTTCCACCGTGCACACTTATCTGGAGTCCCAGCTCTTGTCTGTAGACACTGGACTTTCACTAAGGTCAGAGGCCTGTTCCCTCTTAATTGTGTGCTTGATTGGGTTTAATGGGGCCTCTTTCTACATGGATCTGATCTGCTGTATAGGTGAAATCCAGTCTAAAGATTAAATACATGTAACTAATTGGACAGCAATAAAAATAAACATGCTAGCATGTCACAATGTAGCGTCCAAATAGGTGGTTCTCAACCCTTTTAATGTGATGTACCTCTAAAGACCTGTGAGCTGGACGCCTGCATCAGCACCACTCCTCATGAACTCATTTTAAACTGGATCTAGACTTTCTGCTCACATTTAACCTTAGAAATTATGCTTAGTTTAGGAGATAACAACTGCAGCTACACAGAGCCATGCCGGCCGAGGATCACCCTTTATCTCTTTGGTAGCACTAAGATGCACACACACACTATGTTTGGACATTTAACATCCACCCAGTGCCAAATTAATCCCGAATTTCTGTGTGTTTGATGCACAAAGACCCCTTTAACGCTGGCTAAGCGCGCTCACGCCGGCACAGCCTCTCATTAGTTATTTTAATCTCTTATTTCGGGTTAATAGTGTTAAACATTCACCAACAGCTACTTTAGGTTAACCAGTTAACCTGAGAAGCAGGTCTCTGGACAGGTTCAGGTATAAAGCCATATTGCCTTGAGGCGACAGGTACAGCACTGTGCGGCTAATGGCTATTGGCTAACTCATGCTACTAAACTGCACTAAGTTGGTAAGTTTCTCTGTGTTTGACCCTCTCCTGCTGTAATCTGTGGTAAATGGACTGTGATTTGGTCTTTTTTTACCCTCACTTAGCATTCAAAGCACTTTGTACTGAATCCAGTTAAAAATTTGGGACTGAAACAAATTTTATATATTTTTGCTAGCTAATGTAACAGATTTAACTGTTGATCACATAGTTGGCTGCCAGCATAATTTGTTAAATATATTTAGTTGAACACCACTAAATTTAACTATCAATAGTTAATTTAAATTCCCACAAATTCTGCCCTAATTTCCATCTTTTTACTCATATAAATACTGTACATAACCAAGCACTATTGCATGTATTTTTAGTTTAGTTGGGCTAATTAAATATGGCCAAACCTAAAGCTAAATATAACATTGTTAATGTTACAGTAAAACCAACAGATATGTTTACATGCATCTGTAGAAGTGGGACTAACTGGTTTGCAGGTTGAATATTTGCAGTACTGCGATGTGTAAACACACTCGGTGGTAATTAAAGTGCAGAGTCAAAGCTCTCTAATGTGTCTGAGGCTGAAATGCTCGTTTGTGGCTCACGTTGTGCAAATCCAGCTCACTCTTTAGTCTTAAAGCAAAGGTCATCCAGCTCAGTTTAACACCGGCTGCTCGGAGAAAAGGGAAATCAGCTGCTAACTCTGCTGTGGTATGTGACCTCATACAGCAGCAGCAGCAGCCAAGGCCGAGAAACCCTGCAAACACACTCACAGACACACACACACGACTTTACAGAGAAGTGATTGTAAAGGTTTTCTTTATTTAAGACACCTCATGCAATACAACCAGTACCAGCCTCCTGATATTCAGTGGAGTGTGATTATTACACAAAAAGGATTTCTTTATGATTTCACGCTTTTATTCTATCAAACTACAATAACACTGATATATAGAGTTTATATGTGTGTGTAGAAAGAGATTTAAGCGATACAACACGCAAATTTCAAGAAGAATCACAAAGTGTTGACACTAGATATATAAAAATGTAAAAAAAAAAAAAAGTTTCCAAACAGCACAACAACAGTATACACTCAGTTTTTTTTTCTGTTTTCCAATTGTACATTAAAGTAAGTTTATATTGACTCACAGCTACATATATTTACATTAAAAAATAGAGCATTTATGGCCATGTGTGGTATTCCTGAATCAGCAGCCTGACGTGTTCTGAGTGCTGCTTTTGTTCCTGTGTGCAGACTGAATGTGAAGCAGGTGGAATATGAAAATAAAGCTCCTCCGTCCTGTTTCACGGGACCTAGAAAATGGTCCTCTGTTCTCCTACACCTGGTGCAGTTAGCTCGCTCTCCAACCCAAACAGGTTGGAGACCGCGGCTGGGGTTATGGCTGACCTTTTCATGTGGAGGACCGGATAGTCTCCATGAAAACAGCTGGCGAGGCTAGTTTGCATAAAGGAGTGTGAAATCTCTGAGGTTCAGAGGTGGGAAGGATGCAGGTAAAAATGCACAAGGTAAGCGAGCGAACACATTATTCGTCTTGAACGGTCGACTCTACGGGGAACAAAATGCACCTCTGGGTTTTACTGCTATACTCTTTATATAAATGCTGACTGTTTACAGTAATTCTGCAAAGCTCTGTGATTTTAAACTGCTTCTGGAAACATTCGTTTACAAAGAAAACATTTAATCTGTTAAATCACTTGATGGTGGAAAAACAGCACGCAGGACAGCCAAAAACCTGTGAAGAAGTCAGCGCAACCAGCCAAAACCCCAGCTGAGTGAAGGTTCAGGGTCTTGGTGCCATAAAGTGATTTTCAGATAAGAACTGCTGACTCAGATCCCTGAGTAGCTTTTTGAGGAAACAGGGGGGCGCCTGAGGTAAGCTGAGGCTATTTTCACAGGAACGCGAGCAGTTTTTTTTTTTTCTCCTCATGACCATGTGGTGGTGCATAGTGTTGCAATATGTGCCGTCGTCCTCCCCCCACCCCAACAACGACATCTGAAGAGGCGAAACATTACTGTGCACGGCGGGGAGGGTTTCAGGGAAGTCGGGACTTCAGCTTTGTGCAAAAACATATCGAACTAATGCCTGATCACGCATTAGGCGAAAAGACAGTAAAGTGCCTGAGTTAACGACAATCACGACTGGAAAAATCACTCCAGAGAACTCAAACATGAAAAATCAAAAAGGTGACTAAAGGTGTTAATGTGACGGCACGCTAGAGCCATTCAAGGTATTAAAAAAATGTAAAGAGTGAAGGTGTGGATGATATTCTGAGGAAAACTCTCAGAATCTTATGAGTATTGAATAAAACTTGGATATCTTCTGACAAGTGGTAAATACAAAAACATTGTGTATCCTAATATTCTGTAAGATTTTAAAGTCTGATTTTTTTTTCCCATAATTTTGCTACTTAAATTTCAGATTTTTTTTTCTCATAAATTTCAGAATTTTTATTCTTGAAGATTATTCCAGTTTCTAATACTGACAGTTTTTTCTCTCATAAATTTACTTTTTTCAGAGGATACTCAGGTTATTTAAATAAGAGTATGGCTTGAGTCTCATTAAAACTGAGTTTCTCCTTATAAATTTATGACTTTATAATCTCAAAGAATATTTTTTCCTATAAATGTTTCTAATAAATTTAATTTTAGAGAATCTAATTTTTTTCCCCTGTACATTTACAACTTTAATTTCGAATTTTCTTCTGGTAAATTTGTTATTTTAATCTCACAGATTTTTTTCTCACAAATTTATGACTCAAATTTTAGAGAACAAGTTTTTTCCTGAAAAAAAAAAAGTTTATTTCTTACAAATATACCCTTTTAATTTGTGAGATCATTGAATTTTTTTTCACCTATATTTATGACTTTTGTAGAGAATTTGGGGGATTATCTGAATTCCTTTCATAAATTTCCAGCTTTAATTTACTATTGATTTTTTTCTGTGATCTCACACAATCTCAGAGTTTCTTTTTTTTTCTCATAAATGATGTCAAAAAATATTCACGTCAGAGGACATCCAAGTTTGTTTTTTCATGATTTTACATCGTTTTAATCTTGGGAGTTTATTTTTCACAAAAATGTACCCTGTTTACTTGTTGTCAAGTTGTTTTTTTATCCTACAATGGCCCTAACACACCTTCATATGATAAGTGCAATCTACCAGAAAAACAAAAATTAGATACAATCTCCAAGTGGTTTCAGATCCACGAAGGTTTTCACCGGACATAAAAATATTCTGTATATTTGGAATGCTTAGACAGACAAAGCTGGCTTCCCTCACTTCCTTTTATGCCATATATGGACTTTAACTTTGGTAACTGTGAGTTATTGATAAGGGTGCATAGGATTTCTGTGTTTCATATGGCACAACTACAAGCACACAATACTGATGATACACTCATTACAAAAACCACCGCCTGCATTTCCTGAATAAATACAGCTAAATGCTTAACACCACACATTAAAGAGACTAGATCCCAGTTTCCTGTTTGGTTAAATAAAAAGTAACCACAATCTGCTCAACACACACTTATATACGTAAGCTGACACATCCAAAAGAAGTCTACGAGAGAACAGCGAGCGGACGCAGCGACGGCACCAACGAACCCAAACTGAGAGGCGAGCCGAGCGGCGTCCTGACTGTCAGGATCGCGACTTACTCTGCAAGATTTCTCTCTCTTTATGCCCTTTTTTTTCTTTTTTTATTAGATGAAGCACCTTTCAAAAATCTATACATCTACATCCAGGGTGTTAGGAGGAGAATATTTTACAGTGCGGTGTCCCCTGACTTCTCCAACACCACCCAGAATGGAGTCGCAAGCCTAGAAGGGATAGATCCCTGTTGGGCAGTACGTGCACGTTTTAAGGAGCGTGGATCCATAGATGTAAGGCTCATCTGACTCCCAGACTGAAAACGCTACAGAAACCCCTGCATTATCTAATGTTTCACTACTTTCTAATACTTTCTACTCCTTTCCTACTGCTAATGGTTAATAGCTACAGACAGCATGTTGTCTACACTTTACGTTAGCATTCTGCCAGCTACAAGCTAAGATGTTAATGAGATAAATAAGATGCAGGGCTTGGGTAAGGCTTTAAAAGTATGTACCCAGGACAGAGTCTCTTTAATGGGATTAGACGGTGGTAGGAAGTGAGGGACTGTCAACCGCCTCCACCTTCTGCTCCGGTGAGCAGCAGAGGAAGAGGCGGCTGCCCAGGCTCCTGAAGGCAAACCGAAAGTACATCATGTGGCCCATGGCCACGAAGGAGACAGAGATGATGACCAGAAGGCCAAAGGCCTCTGGGTTTGGAGCCAGAATCACCATGATGAAGTGCAGAAGGTCTAAGAGGTAATTCATGGAGTTCTGGACGCCGTTCATCACACCTTTCGCTCCGACTCGATCACATTCTCCTGGATTAGCTGGGTCACTGTCAGGTCAAAAGACCACAGACCTGCAGGGCAGAGGAAGAGATCAACAGTCAGCTCTAACAGTCTTTTTACAGCCACAATGAAACAACTTCAGTACTCAACAGTAGCTCTACTGGGAATAATGAGGCAATAATACTGGCACCAAAGGTTGCAGATATTGCTCTGCCATTAGAACTGCAGAGGTCCTGTGCGGCATTCGTGCAAGTTACATAAAAGCCCAACCTGTGAAGCTCCTTGAGTCACCTTTCCGGAGGTGATAATTTCTAGAATTTGTTGTCTGGTCACAGGAAATGAACATAACCATAAAGCATGGGCAGAAGTTCCTTAACACTCCAATTTCCTATCAAATAAAATAAGCATACCTTTGGGAAATGATCATGAGCACTTTGGAGCCTCTATGAACATTACATATAATGAGGCCTTCCCTGGAATCCACTTAATAACTGGCTCTGGCCCACATGACATACAACAATGCAGCATAAAAGTGCAGTCTGGTGCATGAGGTCCATGCAAATGCAACCTACGCTGCAGTTCAGTAAACGTCAAAATTAGGGTTACGTGGAGAGCCTTTAAAATTCTCCAACTGACTCCAGTGACTGTTGATTTCACATGTATTCTCATACATCTGGACTCAGCCACTAACAGCTGATTTACCATGTGGTAAATCTCTGCACTACATCCAATAAAATTCAGCAGGTATTTAGATAATTTCTGTCACCAGATTGGGAAGAAAATAAAGGGGAGCTACTTCACTCACCAACTCTAGCAGCAATGACACCAGCAAACAGCAGACTAACAGACATGTATGACTGCAGAGGTGGCATCTCTTCAGTTGGTGCATCAGTAGTAGGCGTAGTGATGTTTCCACTGGTGAGGCTGTGGACCGCTTCAGGTAGGGTCTTCTCTCCAATTAGGTGGGTGTAAAGGTCCTGGAATGGCGAGACGCTGAGGTCAAAGGGGCTTCCGGGAGCGAAGACGGAGATGATGCACAGTATGAGGCAGGAGAGCTGGGCCATGCCTGAGATGAAGCCAGTGCGGATCAGGCCACATTTCTTGCGAACCCATGTGAAGGCGACGGTGCCGCAGATGCCCGAGATGGCCGAGGCTCCCATTAGCAGGCTGAGCACCGAGCCGTTGAGGCCCTGCGTGTAGGCGTACCCCGTGGTGATGCAGTCAAAGCCCAGCACTGTCATGTAGAGGAAGGCCAGGGACATGCCGGCAAAGAAGATGTTCTGGTTGTAGTAGGCCACCCAGCCGGCCTTCAAGGTGCGCAGGGGTTCAGTCATCTGGTAGCAACAGCTGTGCTTTTTGGGAGAGTCAGACTTGGCAACAACAGAGGTTTCATTCATGAGTGGCTGAGATGACTCCTCAGGACTCTGGCCATTCTCCAAATCTGTCAAAGGGCAGAATAACGGAGGTTTTCAATTACCAAATCTAAAACAGCAAAATAACTACCATCAGTTTTTTCTAACAATATAAACAGAAGACCTGCAGTTACCTTTTGTGGGGCTGAGCTGTTTGAGCTCCTGCTGCTGCTCCTTCTGTCCAGCTTTCACGGCTAGTGCAGGCGTCTTCTGGTAGACCTTCCACAGCAGAGCGTACTCCACACACATGGAGCACAGGTTCCAGCCAGAGATGAAGCCACAACCAATGAAATGAGAACCAAAGGCCATGATCTGCCCCACTAACATGGGAGCCAGGATGTTGGTCAGCTGGTCGATAATCCGCACTGTGGCATTCATATCTGTTTGATAAGGGATTGAAAGGAGGTGCAGGTTAGTAAAACAGCTTATTTACAGCTGATTTAACACACAAGTATAGTCATATAATCATATTTTCATATTTGTGGTTCACAGTAATGTAAACTAAGAACTAGCACAGCAGATTTATAAGGGTCACCCAGTTCAAAGTGTAGTGCACCATGTGACTAAATCTTTTAAACAGCTTGTTACAATCAATGGAAAACTGCAGTGACATAAAAAAAAAAACCAGAACGCGAGTCAGTATCCAGCGCTCAAAGTCCTCCCAGCTGAACATATGACCTGATAACAAATCACTGAAGGCCTAAATCTGAAGATAAGCCACTAGTGGGTAAGAAGCACCTACCTGCCAACTTGCTGCTGTCCTGACCTGCTACAACCACCACCCAGTCCCTCTGGATGGTGATGGACATAGCCGTGCTGGCAAGGTTGGCGATGTTGGCAATGGTGATGACCAGAATGTAGCAGCTTGTCTGAAAAAAAATTTTTTTTAGAGTATTTTTACATTTGCATTAATTTTGTGTGATAAAAGGACAAACACTCCCATAAAACAAAGAAAAAACAAGAAACAAATAGATCTTTTTCCCCTGTGACATCAAACTGGACATTGTGGTCCAAAAATTCTCATCGCTGAGCCACACAGGTACAGGTTAGCATGTTCCTCCATTTCCATGAACACACTCTGCAGTCATGTTGAGGTACACTGTCTCTCATCAGAGGAGTAAAGGAGGCCATTCAGGTCTAACTGGAACAGCCATCATTGAACAGAGGTGGTGGCCTACGTCACCAACTATCAGCCAGCTGTAACGCAATCTGAGATCCCTTCCCAGGCATCTCGAACCGCCATTCACACCTCGACCTGTGTGACCTTAATGACTCACGAGCATGTCCTGTCACGTCCGGACGTTTCTCAACCACTCTACTAGCTCTACTGGAAGATAAACACCTGTGACTCCCCATCAGCCATTAGAACTGAAGAAGCTTTTCAGATGTCATGAAACAGCTTCAAGAACCTGAAAGGGCTCTGCTACCTTTGACTCAAGCACTTTACATCCAAGTAAAGTACGTGATTTCTGAGAATTGATTACATAAAACTACAATACCCTGATATTTTAGGACATTATGGAGTTACTTTATTTAACCTCTTAACATTTACCAGATCACCAAAAAACTCATCAAGAATTAAGGTCAGAGTTCGGGTTAACATCCAGAGCTTTTTTTAAAATAAAATTTCTTGTATATTTGGAACACTCAAATAAAAAAGCTTGCAATGCCAAGATTAAAGTGTAAGACATAGCATGTTCTAGTTTATGAAAAATCTGCCTATTTATTTAAACTCAGTGACATGGATAAAGCACATAGTCATATGGGGCTGGGGAGGAGTTCCACAGAGAGAGGAAGTACACAGGAAGTCCATTGTTGCTATTAAGTATTTTTAGAATATATTATGAAAGGTGGGGAAAAAAGCAACACAAAGTGTCCTAGTAAGGTGCTGTGAACCACATGAGCCAGCTTTAGCATTGATCATCCAACTCTTTGGACCTCCAGTGAAGGAATGAACACCCTTCTTCCAAAAGATGAGGATGACTGACTGGATGTTTTGATGATCTGGTGGAGAGCACCGCCTAAAGCCTTATTTTGTCTCTCGTCCCTACAAGTCGCTGAATTTCACTGACATTTTGTGGTCTTTGGTCTCTTTTCCTGAGCGGATGCCCCTTAAAACATTGGCACAAAATCTCCCATCATTCCTCAGTTGGGCTGAAATCTGTCAACTGCACTTCACATCAATTTTGTCCTCATCAACAAGCATCTTGGAAGAGACGACTCCAATCAGGACTGAGATGTTTCATCACTCAGATGGATTTGTATTGACCTGCAGTGACCTTTGCCTTTATTTTCTAGAGTGGAGGAGGGGTCCACAGAAGTGCTTCCCCTCCCACAGCAGCTGCACCCTTGAGCAGCCAAAGGAATAAATACAAATTTTTAAAAATCTAAAATATGAACATTTTTATTTATTTAGTTTACCAAATGTGTGTGCCTTTCTTTAATTTTAGTGCAAACTGAGAATCAACTGCATTTTGCAGCCATTTATGGTCATCTTAGTTCCTGCTGTGCACAATCATTGTGTGTTTGAAGGGGGGAAGGGCAGCAGGAAACATGAGACGGGAGGACAAAAAATATAGGCCAGAGGTGACTATAAGGGAATAAATGTTTCCCAGCAAGTGTTCAATCACCTAAAACCAACACCGAACAGACACCAACTGACCCCATATGTCTGTAAGTCTAATGGCAGGGAAGCTAGTCCTGACCAACCACCACAGAGTATGGGCACCAGTTAGTCCCCCCTAAGCAGTCTATCCAGGAGGAACACCAAATGATAACCGAGGGTAAAAGGAGGCTAAATATAAGTGACATAAAGTTCCGCAAAGTGCTAGCAAAGTGTGTCAGGTTTGTAAAAGGAATGCCAGGAAAAGCTAAAGAAGACGAGAAGTCTGCACTAAACGTCACGACTAACAAAACAAAGACTAGAAAATGCGAGCTTCCCCACGTGGATAACAACAAGAGATGACGGTGCGCTGAGTGTCCCAACAAGTTCAGATGGAATCTGAAAGCATATCTCCGGGAGTCTGCAAGGAAAGGATGCAAGAGTGTGTTTACGGTATGCATGAAAATATTTATCTTCAAAAAGGGAATCCTTGCAAGTGGATGCAAAGAATGCCATCAGAAAACCTCCCAAGCAGCACAGCAGAGACACTAGATCCCCTCACTGCAGGGGTCAAGGGTCAACATGGGTTTCAGCCACTTCTGACTCTCAAAATGAGACCTGATTCGCTGATAACGATGGCAAAAATCTTTAAAAAACAAAAGCAAAGGCCAAGTGCTGCCACCATGTGTCACATCAATAACTTCCTGTGGAAAAAAAAAAATCTATACCAGAAGTTAAAATTCAACATTTGACCAGAAAGAGCACTTTCTGAAACCTGCCTGCCGAAGCAGACGCCGTTTGTGGGTCTGCATGTAAATGTTCACATGGCTGCTCTGGTCAGCATAACAACAGAAATGTTTCAGCAGGCCCAGCCACATTTCTCTCTGTGTCATGTGACTGGCCTTGACCAACCTGCTGACTACACAGCGTTCAGCAAGACACTAAATCTCCTGTTTCACCAGCCTCTCTCCACCTCCACGAGCGCTCCGACAACGGCCGGCCCTCTGAACTCTCTGACCGCTGAAAATTGCCCCATTTTTTTCTGGAGATACTGCCAACACAAAAGAGCAACGTTGGAGGCCTTTTTCAACTGGACACCCAAACCCGTCTCTGGACGGATAAGAAACCCGTGCAGTTTAAGGTTCTGCATTTCAGGCTCGCAGAAATCTAAATATTGACAGTGATGGAGCTCCTGTTAAGTCACGTAGCTCAACAAGTGTAAACAAGCCCCTTCCAAAAAACCTGAACTCTCCTCGGCCTCAGCAGGGCTTCCTGTTGCCCTAAATTCACTGCAGACTTGAGAATCTAATTGTTTTTTATTCCTCCATCATTTGCCATGAAGTGATCTAGGACTCCTAAAGACAGAAAACATTGCAAATGTTTTCCCTCACACTATGAATATTTTCAGAGTTACTGACCCTCAAAGGACAAAGGGGTGCATTTAGGATGTCTTACTCCTGTTATTTTTTTTTCCAGCATTTGTGAGCTCTCGTTCCTTCATAAGCACAGGGGATATCCACCTGAAACTTTCAGAGCTGAAAAACACATTGAAGCTCTGTTGAAAAACTGCAAGCAAATCAGCTTCAAATGTCACCATCTAAGGACAAAATCTGTTTCTCGGGCAGCATGACCTTTGTCTGTAACCGTCTTCGACTCTGCACCAGTTTGATGTCAACGACGTAGAGGAACAGGAGCAAACGCTGGCCGTTCCTGGATGTTCCATCTGTTTCCTGGTAATTGACTGCAGCAAACTTCAAATTTAAACTTAAAGTTAAGGGTCACATCACCCTTATGCGCAGAAGAATGTCACGCTGAGCAAAAACAAAGTTTGGGCTTTAGACCGTCCCGCCGATCAGCGGATCACCGACACGTATCAGCTGTGAGATGTAACCTGAAGAAGGCGAAAGGTGATAAACGTTGGTGATCTGCGTATCGCATTTCACGTGATATTTTTATCACGTATTAGCTTTCGACGTCTTCAGGTTTACATCCTGAACAAGGCGAAAGTTGATACATGTTAGTGTATTTTTAATGTTGCAAAACAAAAGCCTTTAATTACGTATTCAAGCCTGCCTCCCATTGCATGAATATTTCATGTGGATATCTGCTGTACTTATGAAGTTATAAGTGATTAGAGATTATTTAAAACAGCCAAATTTGGGTCCACCCCTTTGTACTCTGAGGGCCCTTAACTCAGAAAGTATTCATAGTATGCAGGGATAACTGTGTCTGGCTTCATACTAAAGCTATTGTGGTGGGAACTGTTCTCATATTTGACTGATTTTGCTCAGAATGAACTTCCTGTGGACACATTTTAAGTGCCATGTTTGGGCCAGATGCCTGAAGAGCGACGTTATCCAGTCAAAAGAGGAACTTATGACAGTTCAGATATGAATACAGACAAGCTTTGAAATCTTGGCTTGTTTTGGGTGCGCCTTGGTGTGAAGAGAGGGGCAGACAGAAAGAGGAAACTTAAATGAGGAATGATTGGTGTCTTCTTTATTATGAACAAGTTCATCATTTGTACTCCTCGTCAGCAGTCACATGTAGATTGTAAAGAAAAAAGTTTAAATATCTCATTTAAATGATTACTGTACTACAAACTAACTGTATATAAGTGTTTGGATTGTTGGAATATATTTAGGTAGGTGTGCTTGTAATCGCTGCGTCGGGGTGGGGTGGGGGGGTCATCCTTTATTCAATTTCTTTTTAAAAAAATATCCTGATGGTGTTTTGATAAGACAAGCTGCCCCCACACGTTTCAGAAACCGACTCTTTCTGCTGCTTGACAACATTAAAAGCATCAAATACTTAACTGCAAACGGCACTGATTCCATTCACCTATTAATAATAATTTATTTATGATTTCAAGGTGATTAACTCAAGTTCAATCAGAAATGAAACTAGCTCTAGTGGAGCTTCTGTGGATGAACTACTCTCACTTCAATCCCACTGATGTGGAAGCCCGTATCAGTGAAAGTAGGCAAAGTTTCACACTTGTCTTGACAAAAGGAGATAAAAACACTTTCTGAGACAATCCCCACCCAAACAGGTTGAAACGGGAGGGGGGATCTTACCAGAATCCATCCATTGTAGAGGTCAGCGAGCTGTTCTTTGAAATGGAACACAAGCATCAGGAGGATCCCGCACACGATGACGCAACTGTTCTGGACGAGCAGCGAAGTCTGGGCCACTGTGGAAACACCAGGACGGGCATTAGGGACAGAGATCTGAGCAGAGACAACACACTTCTGTTTGATGTAAGGGTTCATTAGAGTGCAAGGAAGCTTCACCTAATTGTGTCTTTGCCAAATTCCTCTGGGTAATTATTCTACAATTTAACTGCTAAAGGCCCATGTTTACATTAGCTCATGTTCACAGTCAGTCCACTGAAAAAACACCCGGATTCCAATAACTGTTTGGCCCATATTTACAGTTTTCTTTTTCCTTGGCTGACAGCACTGACCCGGGGTGAGCCACAGGTCAAGGTCCTTATATGGGCCAAATGTTGTAGGTGTGGTGACATCTGACCCACAAAAAACATGCCAAAAACCCAATTCAAGCCCACCAAACTGAGCCAGGAAAGGCCTTTGCCTGTGTCCTTCCTTACCTTTAAGCCTGGGGTTTCTGTCCACCCAGTCCCCGATGATGGCCCCCAGCAGGAGCACCGAGCCGGCCACCACCAGCCCGTACACGGCCGTGAGCAGCAGGCTGTTCCCGTACAGCTCCACCAAGAAAACCGCCACGGCGAAGTTCCACATTCGGTCACCCTGGGGAATTTAAATTCTGATGATGAAAAGGTTTTCCTCTATTTTTTAAAGCTGACTGTAATATCTGTAAATAGAGCATGTATGGCAAGGTGCCTGAGGAAAACATGTGATTTTAAGTAGTTATGATGACATATAATGCAACAATAACAAAATAATAATGTATTAGGTTTGATTTGACACTGGACAGCCACAAATAAATATCCAGTCATCATGGTGAACATGTACAAATTTACTGTGTGATGTCAGTTAGATGGATATGAATGTGTTTCTAAGACAATGCTGGTTATAAATAGGGCATGCTCACCCATGTTGACAGAGCGTGGCCCATGTAGATGAGAAATTTCGCCGAGGTGAAGAAGTCTCGGATGGATTCTGTGGGGAAAACATGTTACAGCTGGTGCTCGATCCCCATGTGTGACACTCAGGCTCCTCTCGTGGGAAATATTCAGACATTTCTAATGCAATAAAAACAACTCACCGCAGCACGTCTTTTTAGCTCCAGGGTTATCCATTTTGCAGCTCTTCAGGTAAAAACAACCCGCCGAATATGTCTTTTTTTAAAAAAAAATATGTTTTCTCTCGCTTCTGCCAGATCCCCTTTTGTAATGCAAAAGCAGGTCGACCCCCGCAGCCTCTGCACTAACTGACACAACAAAAACAACACAAAAAGCAAAGAAGACACGGCGTTTCTCCCCTTTCCTCCTCTCCAAACTTAGCTATCACTGTAGCTGAAGTTGGAAAGAAATTATTTTATAGCCGAAGGGCCGGGTGGTTGTTAGGGACGCGAAGCTGGGCGCAGAGGTTCTGCGGACGGTCCGCTCGGCGCTGCGCTCCGCGGCTGATGTTGCTGCTCCGCGCTCGGCCCGCCTCGGATATACTCCGAGCGCGCGGTCACGTGACCTCACTCTATTTACGCCCGTGTCAAAAACAGCTGTGGCCCTCCTACCTTAAAAAAAAAAAAAAAAAAAAGCAGAAAATTTTTTTATTACAGCGTTATTGTTAAACCCTGTTCTTCTTCTGAGCTTCGGTATGAAAGACCTCCCACATCCATCCAAAGCGCACATCACACATCGCGTTTTCTTTAACTGTGGCAGAAATGACAATAATTTAAAGTTGCAGTCAGAGATTTAAGGAAAGACTTGATATTGTTAAGAAAAATAAATAAACAAATGAAACTGATGGCTAAATGTACTGGACAAAAATCTGGAAATGGGAAAAAAGGGGAAATTATTACCTAACAGCATGCATAACAGTGAAATTGTTAGTTAATAAAATAAATAAGCTATGTCGTTTGCTAAAAATATTGGATGAATATTTGCCTGAGATAATGAAAAAAAGTTGGAATAGTAACATGTTGAATGCACATATAACAATATGACAGGTGCAGTGGATAACACTGATTATCTCTTCATCATGTCACCCATTAGTGGGTGGGATATATCAGGGAGGAAGTGAGCATTTTGTCCTCAACGCTGATGTGTTAGAAGCAGGAAAAATGGGCGAGCATACAGATTTGAGCGAGTTTGATGAGGGGCAAACTGTGATGGTTGGACGACTGGGTCAGAGCATCTCCTAAACTCGAGCTCTTGTGGGGTGCTCTCGGTCTGCAGTGGTCGTTATCTATCACAAGTGGTCCAAGGAAGGAGCAGTGGTGAAGGAGCAGTGGTGAAGCAGCGACAGGGTCACGGGCGGCCAAGGCTCACTGATGCAGGTGGGGCGCGAAGGCTGGCCCATGCGGTCCGATCCAACAGATGAGCTGCTGTAGCTTGAAATGTCTAAAATTTTAATGCTGCTTCTGATAGAAAGGTGTCAAAATACACAGTCAGGTCAGGGTGCCCACGCTGACCCCATGAGCATCAGAACTGGACCACAGAGCAATGGAAGAAAGTGGTCTGGTGTAATGAATCACTTTTTCTTTTACATCATGTGGATGGCCGGGTGTGTGTGTGTGTACCGCTTACCTGGGGAACACCTGGCACCAGGATGCACTGTGGGAAGAAGGCGAGCCGACAGAGGCAGCTTGATGATTTATGCAATGTTCTGCTGGGAAACCTTGAGTCCCTGCCATCCATGTGGATGTTACTTTGAAACGCACCACCTACCTAAGCACTGTTGCAGACCATGCACACCCTTCCATGGAAACAGTATTCCCTGATTGCTGTGGCCTCTTTAGTAGAAGAGAATGTTTGGATGATGATTCTTCCGATTTTATGCTCCAGAGACCACATTAACGTTAATTCAGGTAGTGCACTGAGTGCAAGACTTGCTTCTTGAACACAGACTGTTTATAAAGTCATGCATAACTTCTGGGTTTGAAAAATGAAGAAGTACCTCAAATCTGCTCTCTTTTTAATTGCCAGCAGGGGGCGACTCCTCTGGATCCACAGAAGTCTATTTGAAAATGGCCCTTTGGCCCCCTTAATGGGCTACATGACCTGACAGGTTTACAGACTCCGTTGCTTGTTTGAAGTTCACTTTGTAAACTGTGTTTTTAATTAGAGTCTGAAAGAAGCATAAAGCAGGGTGTGTGTGCGATTTTTGCAGGGGCTCGGGAGGTAGATTGCGTTCACAACTAATCAGAAGGTTGGTGGTTCGATCCCCGGCTCCTCCAGGCTGCATATAGACGTGGCCTCAGGCAAGATACTGAATCCCGAGTTGTACCCGATGCACGCATTGGAGTGTAAGCGTGTGTGTGAATATTAGAGAAGATGCTCAGGTGTAAAAAATAAGCACTTGTATGAATGGGTGAATGTAGCTTGTAATAACTGAGAGCTCAGTTAGCTCGTGACGTCTGCTTTCATAACACAATCATGACGCAGGTGAAAATGTTCAGCCTGGACTTTACTCGACATTGTGATGTCACAATGTCTTTGCCCATCTTTATATACAGTCTATGCTATTTAAAAGTTACATATTGTATCCGCAAAGCCTTTGAATGTATAAATAAAGTTGCATAAATAAACTTTACCTGATGCATTAAACCATCGTGAAGTATTTGGGACTTAGGTATACCATTTGTACTCTTATTAGAAAGTTTCCAACTATCATTATTGCTGAATTAAAACAAGTAAACATACTTTTTAAAAAAAAATTTCCATCATCAGCTGCCTCAGAGAGAATCAAGGTGTTAGAACTTGCCAGCTTTTCTGGTAATACATTAGATCAGATTTACTTAAAAAATCTATATCAATATCAGTGGAGACTAAAGATTTCACCCTATATTAAGCACTTTTGAAGATGTTCTTACATCTAATATAATTTCTTACATGCCATTCTTTCTTTAAAATATAAATTGAACCATAAAAGAACACAGACCAAAGGAGAGCAGAGTTAGATCAAAAGTTAAAGATTAACTGAGCTTTCTCTGCCCACGTGATGCCACATACAAATGAAACTTTTGGTTACTGCGCTGACCTGGTGGAGCTGTTTACCTGCCGCTTGCTGCTGCAGGTGAGTTTGGAGGTGAACAGATAAAAATTGTGTACAGAGCACACATTTGGATGACTTGCATTTGTTCACCTATGTCAACAGAACAGTATTACGTCCGTAATTACAGGCTGCATGGATGAAGGCTCCTCGGGCTGCAGTAAACACTCAGTGAACGCATGCATGTGTGTTCCCTTAAACTGCACATTGTGTGTGGACTCTGATCAGCTGAGTGGGACCCCCGCCAAAGCCTCATGACTGTTCTCTGGTGACATGTTTTAGGGTTTTCTTTCTTCTTTTCTTTCTTCACTGGACTGGCCTGGTGAATAATACCCACACATACAGCCCTGTATTATGCTCGGTCCTGTGCCAGCAGGTTCTATGTGGTTTTCATGTTATATCACAAAGATCAAGTGCTTTACTTTTGTAGGGTTTGATGCAACTTTAGAGCTTCTCTTGTTATCCATTTGTAACACTAAATTCTGCACAAACTCCACTAAACCTTCCAGTTTTACTGCCCCAGCCCTGCAGTGTTACGAAAGCTGAAGTATGAAAACAAAAATGCACTCTTTGAAGCTCCTAATCTGCCCCGAGGCCAAAAACACTCACAAACACGCTGAACCCAGTCCATCAAAATGACATGCGATGAAGCAAAGCCTCTTCAGTCTTTGTGGGAGCTTTTCATCGCAGTCGTGTTGGTTTAATTAAATCCTCACCTGCTGCTACAATACTCTTAAATCTGAGGATCAGTTGCAAAATCTTTTGCATTTTTAAAGAGTGGAGAATGAAAAACTTTTGCAGCTTTTTGATGCATGAAGACAAATGCATCTCCAGAATGCATTACAGCAGACTGTTCCAAAGGATTGTTTACAATGTCCACTTACGTTGCATTTTAATGATCTTCATCCTCTTCCTTTCATAAATATTATTGCTTGGGGTAAAGTAGTATAAGCAGATTGCAGTTGATGATGATCAGTCATCTCCTGCTGGTTTACAGGCAAGAGAATAGTTTATCCAGGGCTGAGCTGGATCTATCCAAAGGTTGCAAAGCTGACCTTCCTGCAGCTCCAAAGGTCAATAATCAGTGTGTTGCATTAGACTATATAGTTTAATCTGAAGATAAATATAAAAACACAAGGTTACATTAACGCAAATCTCCCTATGGACTCTTCACCTTTTTGGAGCACCAAATGGAAAAGTTAATAATGGATGAATTGTGGCGCTAAAATAATAAACATTACAGCTTCTAGTTCCTGAATATGTGCTGGTTTAGCATCCGGCTAAAACACAATCACACCCTTAACAAGTTGCAGGTGACCTGACGAATGTTAAGAGATTAAGGGCGATGCCCCATTAAAACCACTGACATTGATCTTCTCATTATAATCCAAGCCTTGATCCTCTGAGTCCCGGCTTTCATTTGGATATAATTTAGACTTGCATTGTTTACCTATAAATTGTTGCAGACCAAGCACCCCAGCCCTGCACTCCTACAACCAACTGAGAGCCTGTGATCTCCTCCCAGAGTTATAAAAATATTCACCAACTAAAAAAATTTGTTATTAAGGGTGAAACTGACCTCAGATAAAAAGCTGTTTTTGGTAACTGGCTGTAAACATGTTTATTTCTGCTGTAAAGTTGGGCATTGTAACACGGAGCATGACTCACTTTTGGAGGCAGCCTCAGGTGGACATTAGAGGAACTGCAGTCTTTGGCCTGAGAACCCCACACCACAGTCAAGAAGATCCAAAGGATCCCCTGCAGACACTGCCCCCCCGTGAAGGTCCTGCATCAAAGATGCTTTGGTGGTAAGACAGGTGCTTTTATTACTGTGGCTGATCGGTGTATATTTTGCATACATACTGAGTTTTACCACCAACTACCTGGTAATTACTAACAAATCCACCAATTTACAGACATAAAGAGAATCAGTGGAGGGACCAGAGCTTATTTTAGCCCAGGTTCCTTCTAGTGGATTAATTCAGCCCTATATTTATCTTTTAATGTGTGCTCCAAGCAGGATGGAGGTTTGGCTATTTTAGGATGAGGCGCTATGAATGTCCATGACAACAAATGCAGTGCAGATCTGTGCTGTCTCATTGCATGAGGGAGCAAAACTGACAGCGACAGGTAACATAAGCATGCATTTTGAGCCAGGTGATGACAATAGGCCTTTCAGTCCCTTTGTGATCTTTTCAGAGTGCTCAGCCACGTGAAAGCCTGCACACACTGAGCTGCCGCAAACAGATTAACAGCCGCACTATTAGTGGGCCGATGTGTCAGGTAGCTGTCATCAGCGGTCAGACGCCTGCTCTGTCATTTTGTGGTCATGTGACCTGCAGGTGTGTCGGCCCCTGACGGGATCCCGGGATGTGCAACAACAAGCTGTGTTTACATTGGCTAAATTTGTACTCCCGGGATAAAAATATGAGGATGACCTGCCTCCTGCGGCCTTAAGTTGTCTCACATTCACCAGCCGCAGCTAAAGAAGGGATCCAGGAGCAGGATGTGAAATCTATTATTCATCTATTCTCCGTGCTTCTCTTCTTCTTTGTGCTCTGTTGCAATGAAGGCGCTAAAGAGCAGCTCAGTCACATTTCAATAAAATCTGACTTCGATACCTGAGGCCGGGCTGTTGAGGTCTCAAGTCACAACACCTGACATGAAAGGATGACTAACCATCTGAGTGACCAAAGAAACAATGGCTGTAATCTCCATTTTGGGAGCACAACAGGGCTGTGGTCGTTTTGTTTCTGTGGATATGAGACCTAAGACTTTGATATGTGCCTGAAAATGCTGCAAGAGAACAATAAACATCAAAGGTCACCGTCTGGTCAGCTGCGATGACCTGCGGCCACCGTTCCTAAAATGACGGCCCTCGCTTTCAGGGAATGAGACAGCAAACATCTGACAGCTGTTTCCGATCAATAAGGCACCGCAGCTGAGTGGGCAGTGAACCAACGTGAGGCCTCGGGCAGGTGTGTTTGTCAAGTCTGAAAGGTGCTTGACCAGCTGCTGGAGCAAAACATCAACAGTTGTATCAGTGAAGGGATTTTTGTTTCTTTCAGCAGCAGAATTATGCATGAGCTCATATTGTGACAACAGCTTTTTGTGGCTCTAAGGAGGGCAATGTTGGTTCGACCCACTGCACTGGTTCAAACTCAAATATCTCGACAACCTTCTGTAGACCTTTGTGGAGACTTCTAATGGATTTGGTGGTCTACGAACTCTTTATTAAACCCCTCCAGCCTCAGACAGTAATGAACATTTGGCCCACATGTGGCTTACGTTTGTCCTCAGGATGAGTCTAGCTGCCTCAGCTCAGCCACAGGTCCACCTTACAACACCAGAGGCCAGGTGTGTTGTGACAGCTAGCCCACCCAACATCTGCAGTAGCCTATTTCAACCGCAGCTCATAATGTGCGGTCTGCATATTTACCAACTGAGTTGTAATTCCCAGAAGAAGCCCAGATTAGACCCAAAAGTGTGGAGCAGGTTGACATCTGTGGTTCTGTGTGAGATAAAAGGGAAAGTGATACCCAGACCTTCCTCTTCGGCCACCTCGATGCAGAGCCCGAGGCGTTTCCAACCCAGCCAAGAGACATAATCTCTCCATTGTGTCCTGGGTCCACTACCAGTAGGAAGTGCCCAAAACACCTCACCTAGGAGGAATCCAGGAGGCATCCTGGTCATACATCACCTGAACCACCTCAGTGGGCTCCTGGTGATGCGGAGGACCTATACTACATTGCGAAAAGTATTCGCTCACCCATCTAAATCATTGGATTCAGGTGTTCCAATCACTTCCATGTATAAACCAAGCACCTAGGCATGTAGACTGCTTCTACAAACATTTGTGAAAGAATGGGTCGTTCTCAGGAGCTCAGTGAACTTCAACGTAGTACCATGATAGGATGCCTCCTATGCAGGAAGTCCAGTCGTGAAATTTCCTCACTACTAAATAGTGGAAGCAATCAGGAACGACAGCAATTAAGCCAAGTGTGTTAGATCACATAAAATCACAGAGTGGGGTCAGCAAATGTTGAGGCGCATAGTGCGCAAAGGTCAGTCGCTACAGACTTCCAAACTTCATGTGATTCAGATTAACTCAAGAACAGTGCGAAGAGAGCTTCATGCAATGGGTTTCCATGGCCCAGTAGCTGAATCCAAGCCTTACATCACGAAGTACAATGCAAAGCGTCAGAGGCAGTGGTGTAAAGCTGGACACTGGACTCTAGAGCAGTGGAGACGTGTTCCCTGGAGTGATGAATCACCCTATGGATTAAGAATAGGATGTCACTCAAGTTCATATGCACGTGAAGGCAGATACTTTTGTCAATACAGTGTGTTTCTCCATCTGTAGCGGTGAACGGTGATATGGCCGCCCACCAGCAGGAGGCAGTAGAGTTCAGACTGTGTGAACCTTCAGCAACCGGAAAAGCTTCGTGCTGGTTACATACATGTGTTTACGCTGACTGAACGGACATTAACTATATTTTTTCTGCGTTTCTGCTCACCAACATGTCTTCGAATAGCCAGAGCAGCGACGATCATTTTGAAGGACAGTCCGAAATCAAAGAAGAGCTAAACAGAAAGGTAGCCGTAGCCCAAACATGCTGCTGCTAGCTAACGTGTCGGTTTCCCAGATACACTGATTTTGGCTCTCATTTACTTTATTTAAAAGTATTCTGACGCTGATGTTAGTTTTATGTGTCTTAGCAGGTTCAAACTGTGCAAGTTCTTTTTCAGTGAAATATTCCGTGGTGCTAATTTACAGATCAAGGAGCAGAAGGTTGTTGTGGACGAGCTGTGCAATCTGAAGAAAAACAGGGTGAGTGGAAGAGGTGGAGAAGTCATAGTTTATTAGATTATCTCTATATTTGTGCATTCATAATGGGAAACATGCGGACTTCACCCCTTTGTTGTCAGACTGGTGGAGTCCTGAAAGCGTAAATGTGGATTAATGCAGATTATTTCCCCCGCAGAAAGTCTACGTCCAGCAGAGGAACAGTCACATCTTCTTCCTGGCAGACAGAAGTCAGACGCTCGCTTCATGCAAAAGTAAGATGAGACAAGGGCCTTTTAACTCTTCTGGCTGAGAGGTGAATATATAGATATATAAATACATGTCACACAGCATGTGAAAACCAGACTGAGTAAAAACTTCTCGATTGACATGCAAAAACCAGATTTATCCCTCTGTGTTTATTCTCTTCATCCATCTGTCCGGGGTGGGTCGTGGTGGCAGCCGCTAGAGCAGAGAGCGAAGTTTGGTGGTTGACTTTGCCGGGTCGCATCCCTAGGTGTGTGCGACTGTGCTGAGCGGGGTTTTTGTTTATTTTCACTTTATTCATCAGGAACGGTTCAATAAAGGACTTTTTTTTCAGACGTAGATTTGAGAGCTATAACAGACATTGGAAATATTGGAAAGTCCAGTTATTCTCGGTTGTGTCATTGCTTGACTGCCTTTGTGTGCAGCCAGGGTTCTCAGTCTGTGCCGGCTTTTCCCACATTTGCTCATTTTGAATTTAACGCCAGCAAACAGTTCCTGTAACGGGTCACCACTCTGCTGCATCATTTATTTATTTACTTAGTTTTAAAAACACTCTGCAGTTTATCCTGCAGTAACCTGCTATAATAACCTTGCTGTGTTCTGAATACTGTTTCGTTAATAAATTAGACTGTAGTGAAAATATGATCTTATGGTGTCATGTAACTTTGCGTTCTTCTGTTTGCAGAGGAGCTGGAGTACATGAAAAAGGAACTGCAGGACATCTGAGAGCACAGCACCACCACGATGTGCGGGATCTTCTGTGTGCTGAGTCTGGCGTCAGCTCACTTCCGGAGGAACCAAACAGTTGATGAACATTTAAAAAGAAGAGGGCCCGACTCGAGCCGGGAGCTCGCTGTCACAGGCTCAGATCTCAGCTACTGCTGTTTATTTTCTGCTCATGTTCTTCATATGAGAGGCCTCCTCACTGCTCAGCCACTTCAAGACGACGCTGGAAACATCCTGCTGTGGAACGGAGAGATTTTCAGCGGCCTGCCGGTGACGCCAGCGGAGAACGACACCGCAGTTGTAGCTCAGCGGCTGTCGTCCTGCGATGCCCCTTCAGAGGTTCTCTCTGTCCTTTCTGCTGTTCGTGGACCATGGGGGTTCGTTTATTATCAGAAGGCGGGAGACTACCTCTGGTTTGGCCGAGACTTCTTCGGTAGGCGGAGCTTGCTGTGGAAGTTTGACATAGAGGCCGGGGAACTGACTCTGACTTCTGTGGCTGCTCACGTTTCTGATCCCGCTCAGTGCATATGGCAGGAAGTCCCGGCAGCTGGTGTGTACAGGGTTGACCTGAAGACAGCTGCAGAAGCTGGCAGTGTGGCATTTGAGGTTTACCCATGGGCTCATGCAGGAAGTGATATCACCTTATCTCATCTGTTGGAGTCTGTACCGAGAGGTTGCAGTGCTGCGATGAACCAGTCAGGTCTTAAACTGGCCTCACCTGTTTCCCCTCTGAATGTGTCGCTTCCAGAATCATTAAACAAGACTGAAATTCACTCAAACTCACATTTGTCTGTGGAGGATCTGGAGGAGCTGCTGGCCAGCAAGGAGAAAACTGATGAGGTGAAGCATCTTATCGATGTTCTCAGCGAGGCGGTGAGGAGACGTGTTCAGTCTCTGCCTTTCAGGGCTCTAAACCGCTCACCTCCTCCTACTGACTGCGCTAGCGTTGCCATACTTTTCTCAGGAGGCATCGACTCAATGATCCTGGCTGCATTAGCTGACCGTCACATACCTGCTCATGAGCCCGTAGACCTGCTCAATGTGGCCTTTAAACTACAGGATCCCAGAAAGCAGAATGAGTCCTCAAAGAAACCCAAAAAGTCCAAAAATAAGTTGACAGATTCAAAAGCTGATCGGGGAAATTCCCAAGTGTTCGGCCCCTTTGACGTTCCTGACAGAATCACTGGAAGAGCTGGGCTCAGGGAACTTCAAGATTTGAACCCTGAGAGGAAGTGGAACTTTGTAGAGATCAATGTAACGCAGGAGGAGCTGCAGGAAAAGCGCCTGGAGCGCGTTTGTCACCTGGTGCATCCGCTGGACACGGTGCTGGATGACAGCATCGGCTGTGCCATGTGGTTCGCTGCAAGAGGGGCGGGGTTCGTTACGGAGGGCGACCGCCAGAGGGCGTTTACGTCGTCCGCAAAGGTGATGAATTTGATGAAACTGTCCCCTGCGGAGGATACTGAGGGATAAAGTTACAAAAATATGGAGTTGGGAGTGAGCAGGATGAGTCCCCGTTAATTTTAAAAAGGTGGTATCAGAGATGTTCCTGATTTTCCTTCTTTTCGTCCCGACTGCAGGTCATTTTGACAGGAATCGGAGCAGATGAGCAGCTGGCGGGTTACTCCAGACACAGAGTCCGGTTTAAGACCTCTGGACACGAAGGCCTCATCCAGGAGTTGGCCATGGAACTGGGCCGGATCTCATGCAGGAATCTGGGCAGAGACGACAGAGTGATTGGAGACCACAGCAAGGAAGCGCGGTAGGTCACAGCGATGACTTAAAGCAGCTTATTTTGTCTGTGTGGCGGCTAAGATGTTTATTTTAATGGATTTCCTTATAAAATCCTGAGTATCCTTGATGTCTAACAGACAACTTTTACTAATTTGCTGTTATCAAAACATTTTACTGCCACCTGCTGTCAGTAAGTGGAACAACATGAGTGACAAAGGATGTAAACAACAAATGGGAGTCAAGGGAGAAACTGAAAATGAACCTGAAAGCATATTTAGGTTCAGTTCTGCCTGTTTCTGTGAATTTTTTCCATATAGAGATTTTAAATTGAGCTGTTTGTGCACTGATTATAAGCTAAATACCAACTATTTCCATAGCTTCATTATAAGATTGTAAACTGCCATGTGATGACTGAAATTCTGGTTGATACAAAATTATATTTAAAATAAGTTTTTTTTCCCCTTATTTATTCTCCCTTTGTGTCAAAGTATTAGCTTTTCATCACATTTAGGCAGCTCAAACTCAGAGAGAACAGGATTAAATGTCCTGTTATTTACACATGTATAAGTTGTACTTGTTAATAAGAGCACATCAAATGTGCTCTTCAGTGGTGTAATTTGTGTCAAGGCACAATTATTAGTGTAAGCAACCGTTTCACAAATGATATATTTTTGTATCCTATGATCTGAGAGTCTCAGGGTGCTCCACAGCGCCCTGGGAGGTGCCTTTAAAACACCACAGTGGCTAATTTATCTGTTAGTATTTGATGCATGAAATTATGAGTGGTACACGGCTCAAGTCTGATGCCCGGTGTTGTATTTAATGTGCGAGCACCGCAGATTAAAGTCGTTTCCCTCTGTGGACACTCTGCAGGTTTCCATACTTGGACGAAGACGTGGTGAGCTACTTGAATTCTCTTCCTGTGTGGCAGAAGGCCGATCTGTCGCTTCCCCGAGGAGTTGGCGAGAAACTCCTCCTGAGGCTGACGGCGAAGCGGCTGGGCCTCGGCCAATCGGCCGTCCTCCCCAAAAGAGCCATGCAGTTCGGTTCCCGCATCGCAAAGATGGAGGACAGCCGTGAGAAGGCCTCGGACAAATGCACAAGACTCCACATTGTGTAGATTAATAAAACTAAATTTATAGATGATGTTTGTTATAAAACCAAAGGTGTATTTACAGTCACATGATAATTTTCTTCTTGGATCAGTTTTAACATGAAATAATAAATTTCCTTCTACACCATGTACGACTCAACGTCCTGAAGTTTTTCTTTGAAGTAAAGATCGCATTCAACGTAGGAAGGCAAATTCCCGACATCGAAACGCCCGGAAATCTCCTGAATGTAAACGGGTTTCCTGAAAGAAAGGAAAAAACTACCTTTAGCCTGAATTTAAGTTTGGAGTAAAACTCAGATTCCTGAATGTCTGCAGAAATTACCTGGAGATGAGCCACGACACAAAGTTCCCGGGAGCGTCTTTCTCTGCAATGGGAGCATCCTGTGGAAATATGAAGTTTCACAATAATAAGATAACGCGCAATTTAATTTTAGGATGTCTTGATTATTTGGCTTTACCTTCTTTTCCTCGAGGAAGGTGTCCAACAGAGGAAGACTCTTCTTTGAAACCACGTAGAAACACGGGCACTGAAAACAGAAATCTTCAGCTGAGTGTTTCTGAGTGTAACCTCACACCCTGCACTAAAGCTGCTCCTTAAAAATCATAATCTGATTCGTCTGATCGGTACTGTAACGATGACGATGATTCACAAACTTCATTCAGTTACTGAACTTAAATATTTTACTGTGAAGTTTAAATCAAATGAAAACTGCATTTAAACACAGGTGGGGGGGTCACGGGGTCATCTGTTTAGGGGCTGTTTTTGGACCTTTGCTGTATGAGGAGCGTCAGGCGGCAGCCGACCTGCATGTCAGCAACAATCACCATCTGTGTCAGTGTGATATTTAGTGGATAATTTGGCGCACCACCCTCCTGTTTATACGGTCACTTATGGTGGACGAAACCAACATGGAGAAGCCCAAAATGCAGATTCCAAGGCCAACGAGTGATGTCACTGTGGCTGGGTCCAGTTTTATTTAAGTCTTGTGTTTTTGCTCCCAGCCCCTCCAGTGTATAGAGCACCACACAGTGACTGGTTGTGTTGAACTTACTGCTCTCCTGGACTTTGTCTCAGAGGGAAGAGGCTTCTCCTTCATACCGAGGACACGAAGATCACCGTCCACTTCCAGGATTCCATATTTCTGAGTTTCTGACCACACACAAATACAAAATACAAATAAATGCAAAGAAGAGCCAAAAACCAAGGCTGATATTGGACGCCTGAACAGCTCATTAACCTCACCCTCGTCTCTGCACTGATATGACAGCACCAGGCAGGCATCTTCGCACTTCGACTGCACGTCGGAGAATCTCTCTTTAACTTTACTGAGGCTGAAATCTTCTTTGAAGAGTGTGTCACTATTCAGGATGGAGATGGAGAGACACAGCTACATCTCAGACCCGATTACACACTCAAAACATACTTTACTGTGAGTTAAGGAATACAAACGTACCCTCCGATAACCACGACATGATCTTCTATGTTAAAGTGTTTCACGGCAAGCTGCAGGCAGGCCACGGCGCCGAGACGCTCCTGGTGAACGACGAGTCAGACCATTTAAAATCAACCGTGTATGGCGCTCTAAAGCCACAGGCTGTAAAACCAATCTGGTCGCAGTTTTTACCAGAGCTTTGGATAGAACGTGTGTATGCATCTGTGACACCGTCTCTTTAGAGGTGAATACACCAGGATGTTAACTGTCTGATCAGGCTGTGTCAGAAGTGTGTATTGTCACATACAGGTCTGTTTAAAAACCCGGCACTGCAGCGGGCACGTGTGTGAAAACGTCTTTAGAAGATGTAATGAAAGTGTAAAACATTACATCATTGCTTGTCGTCTGGTCACTGAGGATCTCGACATTTGTGAAATGTGTTGCCCATTCTTCAAACGCCGCGTCATACAGAGCGTTGGTCTGTGGAGGGAAACAGAGCGGGTCACCGACTCTCAGATCAGGGTCAGAGCTGCATGCTGCTGATGAAGATCAGATTTGGTTCCTAATGTTAACATATCTGCACTGTAAGCAGAACAAACAAGGACTGGACCAAAGTATTATAAACAAACTTTACTTACTACATCACAACTGAAGGTACCTCGCAGCGTACGGGTCACATGCTTGATCTAATCTGATTACTTTTGGATTACTCTGACATTTGCTGTGTTTTTTTTTCTACATTTAGTAAACAATTTTATTCTATTCTATTTTACTTTATTCAATTGATTTTTACACTTACTGTATTTTATTTACATTTAACTTATTTTTTGTATTTTATTGTAGTTTTTTATTGTATTTTTTTCAAACTTATGTTTTCTTGTATGTTTTTTCGTTCTATTTATTCTAATTTATTTTAATTTAAATTGCATTTTATTTTTCTTAGTTTTATTGTCTTTATTTTTTTTATTGTGTTTTTTTTATTGGATTTATTTTTTTAAATTTTCTCCTTTCATTGAATTTTTTTCTACTTATTTTTACATTTATTCTGTTCATTTTTTAATTTATTCTAAATAAGTTATTTTCACTTTTATTGTATTTATTTATTTTCATTAATTTAAAAAACTTTTTAACTTTTATCATATTTTACTTATTTTTTCATTAATTCATTTGTGTTGTTTAACCTATTGACGTCTTATTTCTTTTAATTTTTTTGTATTTATTTCAGCTTTCTTTAAGCTATTTTCCTGCAGGTTGTGTTCAATGCTTTGCCTACTCTGACTCAGGAATTTCCCAGCTTTTGGGGTAAATAAAGTTGATCTCATATTAAACTTTACTAAAAACTTTAAAAATAGCCACAAAAATGTTTCATAAATTTTCTCTTTAAAAACCTCTTAATGCTAATGAATCTATATTATATAAAATAATATCACAGTAAACCAGATTACCCACACACACAAAATATGATGTGTGTGTGTGTGTTAGGACTGGTAATCGTAATGTAATCTTGGCTGCTTACGTACATATTTTTCTCTACATAAAACATTTACATGCACTGGAACAAACATACTCATTGTACGAGAGTAAAAGCAGATACCGTTACTATTTGGCAGTGTTGTAACGGAGTACTTACTACGACATAAATGCTGTCCACGGAACCGGAAGCGGTCAACGCGTGGACCCAGTGGGTGATCAAAGCGCACCGACCCACCGGCAGCAGCGGCTTGGCGACGCCCGCTAGGTGAGCGAACCTGCCGGTGCTGTCCGCCAGCACATCCTTCTGGAGCCGGGTTCCGTACCCGGCGGCGAGAATCACCGCTTTCATTTAGACTCTGTGACCGGGACGACTGCCGGTGAGCTATCAGCTGATTCACCGGGAGACACGGCGGCACGTCAGCGGTTATAAACCGAGAGAAGTGGGGCAAACTTTGAAAACAGTCCACAGAAGAGCTTCTGGGTGTTCTCGCGAGGTTAGAGGTATAACTAGCAGTCGGAAAGCCACGCGAGATCCGAGATATTCAACTATCTGCTCTGGAGAAGACTATCGCTTCCGGCTGCTATTTCCAAATTAAAAGCAGCACTTATCCAAGGAATTTCACAGTAAAAAGACATGTACTATTTATTAAAGCAGCAAAAATATGAAACTATTAAAAACCCAATAAAAGGTGCTCTTATATGATAATTATATGCATCATTACTATAATATAATGTAATATAGCTTGTGCTGTTTACTTATTATAGAGCACAAGCTTGCTATATAGGATACTCATTACTGAACCATCATTTTGACAAAGTGAAATTCCACACAGTCTAATCACACATCGGGGGGACCATCGGGATACGAGTTGGGTGGAAAACTGATTTTTCGTGAAATAACGCCAACAAGTCCAGTCCAGCTCAGAGATTTAATCAGAAAAAAAAGATTTTTTTAAACAAGTGTGCGAGAAAATACACAGAAAAATCACTGTATTACTAAACTCCTGCAGAAATGTCTTATTGGAAACACAAGAAATAAGAGTTTGTGGGATGCAATGGTAGGATCCAGTAATAGCAGAATATTTATATCACCAGCTTATTTAAACTTTATCGGCAATCTGTGTGCTGGTGATCATGGAGAAATTTTATTGTAGTTCCTGCAGCAGGAGATTAATATTAATTTGGCTGTTTTATATAAAATTTAATGCATTTTAATGCATAAAATTTATCTACTTTCTATAACTTAATTTTCAGTTAAGTTTGCTTACAAAAGTATTATTGTTTTCATGTTTTTAACTGCAAAACACTTCTTTATCAACCTGTTTCAAGGAAAACAGCCAATGTATTATTATTGGATTCTAAAATATTCACAAATGTCTTGGAAAGCCTACTGTCTGGGAAAAGATATGGAAATATAAACGACCCAAAAGCAAAACCATCTTCTTCTATCATGCTCTTTTACTTTGCAGACAGTCTTAGCACCACATGTGGCAGAATACAAATTCTCGAGTCTGTTTGTGTCTCCTGTAAATTCATGCTTCTTCACTGCGGGGCCAGTGGGATGCCCCGGGCATCGGTCACTTGGCCCTCCTGCAGGTTCTTGACCAGCTGAGCCAGCCAGCGTTTGGTGGTTGTGTCGTCCTTCAGCACCTGGGCGAAGGTGCTGTCCTTCAGCTGGTCGGGTAGACACTGACGCAGGGCCTCTCTGGCTCTGAGGATGGAATGAAACAAGTCAAACCAACGTAGACACAAAGCCTCTCATTTTAATACCACTGTAGATGCAATGTAAGATTGAACTTGACGGAAAAATGCAAATATAGTCTTTCCAAATAATTTATATCACATTAAAAAGAACAGTAAGGTAGAGCATCATCCAAATAAAAGAAAAATCACTGTCCTAAAAGATGCAACACCTTCATGTACTTTGTAAGTAGTTGTTCCCTGGTCTTTTAGTCTAAGCTGCAGCTATTATATCTAACGCATCTTATAAGCCTGGGTCACTGACTGTTTTCACACACATAAAGCCTTAGCATAAAAATCACCACAGTGTATTTTTGTGACGGCTCTCCTTCTGGCAAAAGGATCAAAGTCTTTAGTCATATTAACTCAGGCCATGAGTGGAGTCAATGAAGAGTTAAAACATGTGAGCACACACAGTAAACTGCAGCTGAGTGAAGATGCGCTACCTGAGATTATCTGAGAGGCGAAGGTAGCAGCGGACGACGTGCTTCAGCAGCCGAGCCGATGGTTCTTTGGAGAGCTGGAGCACCATTTTACCCTGAAGAGGCAAACGTGACAAAGTCAGCAGCTGAAGTCACATCTGTGGCTCTCCAGAAGTCAAAGATCACGATCCACATCCCACAAAAATCAATCATTAATAATTAAAGAAGGGCTTAAACTACATTTCAGTTAAATGTCAAATGTCAGCTTTGTTTCTCTTCACACCTCACCCGGTGGCCCACACCTCACAGTCTGAGAACCACCGAGTTTGATGGACAAATATTGTCATTCTGACCAAAGTATTAAAGGTCAGCTGTGCACATGTGACAAGATTTTACAGGGTGGTGTTTGCATGTCAAAGGTTATGAATGTGACATGCATTCATTTTCTTGTGTTTGGCACATTTATTTGATGCTCCCTAGAGATGGACATGCAGTAATTACCACTGCATACTGCCTGCTGCTCTCAATTCCTCAAGAATTTGTATTTATTTATTTTTAAATAGTCCCGAGCGTGTGACATAAACCGTATCACATGGCACAGCACTCTTTTAGACTAGGCTAATTTGCGATGTCAGCCCCTAGTTGTTACTTTGTTGTAAAAGTCCAAATATTAAGAAACAGGACAAAATACAGATGAACAGGAGAGCGCAGTGCATAAACTGTAGTGTAATGAAGCTTTTCTTCTAATCAGTTTATAAAAATGCTTTAAAAAAAATAATTTCATTCCTGTTTATTCTCATCAGTCATGGCAGCATTTTTATTCTGTTTGGGCTTTTCAACAAATTATTAATGGAAGCCAGCGCAACCAAATCACTGTTCTTGTGATCGATGTCATGTCACGTGGTACAGAAAGGTTATCTGATTGTGTCCACGCACTTCTTTGCAAACACTTACAAGAATCAGTGGCCACGATGGGAGAAACGTTCATAAGTCTGACATATATAAGCCAGTCCCGTGTCATCCAGCAGGATCTTCTGCAGTATGAAGGTAGCAACCTGAGAAAAGAGAAGTGAAAAAAAACCCCCTCAAATATATAAAGATTTCTTACTTGTAAGAGTCAATATTATACTGTGAGCTCTGTGTAAGGGGTTAGACTGTTTAATAACCATGGAACCGTTATGTACCGTCTTGGAGAGTTCGCTCCCCGATTCCATGATACGGAGACACAGAGGGATGATTTCAGTTGTGAGAAGGAAGTTTATCACTTCTTGTTCATCTGTTTTGACCAAGGCGCCTGCAGCAAATACAAAGAGACATCTTAATACCTGTACACACACTATGAAGGACACACTTCATCCTACATCAAGATGAGAGTTTACCTATGACCCCGAGGCTGGTGAGGCGCAGGTACTCAAATGGGCGAGTTTTGCTGACAGTGTGCAGAAACGGATAAAGAAAAAGGGGAATGTGGGCTGCAAGAAAAGCCGACCTGGTGAAGAGAGAAAAAACAACAACAAAACTTTAATCAATGTGAATACATTCACTCTGTAGTGTTCAGCAGCTAAATTTTTCTGTAGTTAAAAGCTTCTAATATCCCATTACCGTGTCTCTGGGTGAGAGGCGACACACTGCAGGAGTGCCAGGGCATTGCACACTCGGTTAGACTGATGTGCTGTGAGCGTCGGTGGGTTTATAGATGGATAGATGTTCACTATTTCCTACAAAAAGAAAGGAAACTCATCAAGGGTGCACAGCAGGTGAGACTGGGAAATTGCTGGAAATTTTAGTTTCACACATCAAGTACTTTAAGACATATATGTCACATTTTTTCACATGCTGAGGCCATTATTGAACATGAACATCTCAAGAACTATTAAAGATGAAGTCCTGAAATTTTCATTGGCACCTCTTACCATAAAAGTGGATATGAATCTGTAATTTGGGACAAACACATTAAAAAAGAGACCTACTGCACTGCAGGACTCTGATAATTCAGGTTAAGTTCAAACTACACTATGAAGGATTAAAAGTGAGGCAAGTATCAATGCAATGTTTTGTGCATTAATATAAATACAGAAAAACAATTAAGAGTAATGAAAAAACAATTAGCAGCTCATTTCATGTAAGTACTCTTGCAAGGCCAAGCTGCCATGTCCACGTGGTGTGAGTGGTAGTCTGATACAAGACTGTAACTCTAATGGCTGATTTAGACTTGTGCAGTGAATCTTTGTAAAGCCCAAAACGTAACCTACATAAGTGGGCGACATTGCTGCCGGCATTTATGCTTGTGCTGGTGCATTATATGTTAATTACCTTGTGGTTGTGTCCCTGTGTTTTACACGGGGTGCCAGCCAGTAGAAAAAAATAAAATGCTGGGACTTTTCCCCTCCTGTTGTGGTCAGTTGTTTTCAGGGGCAAACATATTTGTAAGCCCTTATATTAATGCTGTGATTATTATTCCATATAGTCATAAAAACTGGTGAAAAAAGTAGCCTGAAACGCTGTCGGTTACATTCTAAGTTCTGCTGTAGAGTTTCAGGCGAGTTTGCAGTTACGATGTACGTATATGCTGAAGCATAAATCCACAGTAACCCCCTAACCCTAATGCCATGACTACCTCAGGCAAGCAGGGATCAGGCAATTTGCACGCTGAATAATAAAGCATTGGAAAAGATATGAAAATGCTGCTTTGTTGCATTTTTAATGTCTCTTAGTAAACTTTAAATTTAACCTGAGTTAACAGACTCTTCCCTGACAGTGTGCATGCTTATAAAGTGGGTCTGAAAAATATGCATATATTTAACAAAATTATTTTCTCAATTACAATTAGAATACCATGGACAAACTCCAGAATTTTGTTCTTTTCAGGGAAGTGTATCTACTAATATTTTTGTTTTTGTAGGTCAACTTGTCATACTTAAATAAATGATAATTAGCATTTTCTTTGTTTTTGAGACTTTTTTCACCGATCATTACGTATGTCCAAACTTTGGATCATAAAAATTTCAGGCAAATCTGAGATGGTCGAGGTGATCTGAGATGGAAGGACCTTGATGTCCAACAGGTAGACACGGGCCATGGGTCTCACCTGTAGCAGAGCAGCAATAGTGCCACAGGAGTGCCAAAGCATTGGTGCCAAGTCCGGCACTGATTCGCGTTTCTTGCTCAGCTCCAGCAGGGCATTCTCTCTGGTCTCTGGGCTTGACAACTCATTGATCCACTGGTAGATCTTCTCCCGGTCTACCTGGGCCAGGGCTGTGACATTAGATACAGCCTGTAAAAAGATGAGTTAAAAATCGTGATGCCTCGGAATCAGATGTGATACAGAATGGGAATTCCATGTTTTTGTACATTAAACCAAAGCGGGACGAAGCTGCACGTTAAGACGGGTTATGCCGTCAAGACAAAGTAAGCTGAAATGAGATACTCACCGCTCCCGTTGGCAGCATTCTCTGAAGCTCTGTGTGGTCTGTGCACCTTTGTAAACTATTAAACTTATGCCTAAGTTTAGTCAATGTGGCTGCAATGCTACCAAGTTGGTGCAACTAGCGCGAAGCTAGCCCAAGCTAGCTGCTAAATATCCTCACAAATAAAGTCCAGCCGGCGCGTCCGTTAACATACCTTCGGATTCACTGATATAACGGAAAAAACAGAATACTACCAGTGCAATTTATACGTTTTAAACCGCCTCAAACAGCTCAAAATTGAACGTAATTCATCCTAAAACGAAAGCGAGGTTCTACTCGGCAGACCCGGAGACATCATGGATACAAAAAAAGCAAAATATCGCGAGATGATATCGCGGTCATCACTTCCGTTGTAAATTTTCACATTCCCGCCATCATCGCCCAGCTCGGCGACGCGTCGTGTGCTGCTCCGCTGTCAACAGCGCCGGAGAGCAGGTGAATGCCGGCAAAACAAACTTTCTGCCCGCTGAGCATCCGCAGAAGCGACACCGGATTTTTAGAAGTTTGAAGTCGAGCTCGTATCACAGACAGGTGAGTGACTGTTCGGCGGAATCGCACCGCGGTACTCTTTTCATCACCAAATTACAGTCTGGCAAATTAGCCAGTTAGCTAGCACCCGTTAGCCTGTTAGCCGACGTGCTAATGTCGGCCTCCTCCATCCCATTCAGCGGCTGCGGACGAGGAGACGACATTATTCGCATCCCTGACATCCAGCGGCGCTCTGTTACTTCAGCCTAGCCGCTTTTCTCAGCGCCGGCGGCTCGTACAGGTCGTTCTGTGAGAGCAGCGCAGCCGTCAGGTGAGAGGGAACAAACCGTGTTGTGGTGCACGTACAAAGCGTTTGCTGCCGCGGCGCACAGTGGCCGTTAGTGGGGCTGGTTTGATGGCAGATCCAAACACGGGCTTATAATGAAGCTGTTAGCAAAGAAAAAGGCAAGGCACGAGCTGCCGCACGTGGTGAAGCGACTTGTTTTATTGGTCGGAGATGCGCTGCGAGCTTGCGGTCCGTTACTGTCCTCTGAGCTGCTGCGCTGACTCCTGTCAGTTTGTTTTGGTTGTTTGTAGTTTCTTGTGACTTTGACAGCGTGGGCTGCTTGCTTGTGTTTTTATCAGCTCAACATCGGAAACTTTGAAATTGTTTGCAGCAGCCCTGTAATATAAGTAATGCTGGCATTATTACACATAAGTGGGGATTTATTACTTTGTGATTGAGGTCATTAGTCTGCTTCTGTGTTTAATTGGGGAAAAATCACAGTGAGAGCTTATTGCTGACCGTTCATTAAAACCGCACCTGCTGAACATATACAGTTATTAAAAGTATAATCTGCTCTATCGCTGAATTGCTGAGTTTGTGTCACAGTTGATTCAAATTGTCTTGTTTAGGGTTCGTTTTGAGTCCCAGCCTCCCAAGTGCACCAACGGGATAGCGAGCCATGGCAGCTGCAGTGCCCAAACTCTCCAGCGGTGGGGCTGTGAAGATCCGCTTCTCCAGCCTGGACCTGGGCACAACCAGATGGAAGGAGGGAACTTTTGAGATTTTGGAAAAGGACAACAAAGTTAACCTCTGCCTGAGGTTCAGTTGTGGAGGAGCTTCCAAAACTTTCCAGGTGCTACTTTTTGTCTCATATCTACGACTATCTTAATTAAAACATTTTAAATTGACAGTAGTTGATGGCTTGTTTATAAAAGCTCAAATATAATGCATCACTTCATCATTCTGTCTTAATTTGTTTTTGTTAACATTTTAAGAAGTATTGATTTAGATTTTTAAAATGGTGTAGTAACTTTGTTGTACTGCATCCAGATAGAGTATTGTTTTATCTGGGTCAGTTGGCTCAAGAGGCACAGTGGGTTGCCTGTTAATCGTGGGATTGTTGGCTCAATCCACATGTCAAAATAAGTTTCTTTGAGGTGAATCATGCCAGCACCTTGTATGGTATTGTACCACCACTGCTGTGTGTGCCTGAATCGGTTGATGAGAGGAAAGTTTATAAAAGAAAATGTCAGAATGCACCAGAAGTGCAAATTAAACAGCTGATTAAAAACAGAAACTTCGTAAAACAAAAAACGACATGTATTTAAGTTGCTTTCTTGCAAGAAGATGGTTGAAAAGACTCCTGCTAATGGACAGCTAGATGAGCAAAGTACATTCTTATTCTTAAAGTCTTATGGGAAAACACGTTAAATGCCAGCCATAAACTGTGACCACATCAGTCTAACATGTTTGTTTCATGTCAGTGTGAGGTGAGTCTAAGCTGTCAGTTTTGAGGTATGTCTCATTATGCAATGAATGAGCAGCAGCTCTGCACTGTAACCATGAATGAACTGGATTAGAAGCTTAATCTCACTCATGGCACATGCCAGGGTTTGTTCAGCTCTCAGGTCAAGGGTTTTTAATCCACGTCTGTACTTCTCTCTCATATGGTCCCTGATTCCACCATTAAAATATTTCAGATTGGATGTGAAAAGAATAATTAGACACAAAATGCATACGTGGCAGTCAAGGCACCCAGTCCATCTCGGATCATTCAGACAGGCTGAATTTTAACTGTAGTTTGCACAGTAATTATGTTTTTTCATGTTTTAGAGAGCCTTGAACAAAACTGTCGGCTTAGAAGTGCACTTGGAAAACATGCATCACATGCAGTTCTTCCACGTATACCTATGTACAGTAACAGCAGCCTAAGTATATTTTGTGCTTTATTTGAAATTTCTCATCTGTCAGAGAGAACGTGATCACTGTAATAGTGGACATTCCCCTTGCTCTTATTTTGAAAGTTGCTGCTGCTAACCCATTGGTATCCAATTTTCTGTTTCCCTACTGGTGGGCTGATCAGGACACTAAGAAAATCTCTTGTCTTGTGGTCAAACTCCACAAAGTTTATGATTTCTTTAAGAAAGTACGTGTGTCTTCTTTCCTGTTCCTCTGTTGTCATCACAGTATGACTGAATTATGTAGAAATTTCTGGAGAATTTAGTGGCTCTAACTGTGATTACAAGACCTACTAAACAGTTGACTTTAAATGTGATGTTTTGTTATTAAGAGCTACAGAACTTTGGTAGATTTGTGAGCCAGTTTGTTTACAGGTATACTTCATTAACATGAATGGATCTGAATAATTACTGGTCTTTGTCCTCAGCTGAACCAGAATGTGAAGAACATTAACCAGAATGCGAGTCGGATCATCCTCACTCTGAAGGACAACAGCGTTATCACCCTGGATAAGATACCTTTAGCTTTGGTTCAGAAGACTAAAGAATACCTCGAAAAGCTGAAGCAGGGAAAGCCAGGTAAGGACACCCCTGCTCATTTTGAGAAACTGCAAAAAAAAAAAAAAAAAAATTTTCTTAATTCTAGTACATTGATCCTGTAGAGCAGTGGTTACCAAAGTCAAGAGTGCAGCGGCCCACTTAAAAACCAGAAAATCCCATACCTGATTAAAAACAACTTTGTAATAAGTGGGGTTTGATTACCTCAAATGTAAAGTAGAATTTTGTTTATAAAATGGCTAAAAAAGCAGGAAAATGCAGATTTTGTTTCACTAAGGTAACTCAGACCTTAATCCATGGTGCCTACATGTGCAGTCATCCCACAAAGGCCCGTTCTGAGCCAAGACATATCAGGAAAAATAAGTTTGAAAGTTCATGTAGTCATATAGTTAGTTGAGGTGGTTAATTCTTATTACAGAAACCAGTGGGATTTCTTATTTGTGAAATGACTGTAAGCAAAGGCCATTATCACTGCAGGAGCTACGAGCTCAGATTAAACAGCTGCACCTGCAAGCTAAAAAGATAAAGGCTGACAGCTTCTAGAGACGCGGTAGACTGAGTACGTTTTTACCGAGTGTAAACAGAAGCCCATGTACCCACTGGCCCTGAGATGATCTGTTTTACAAGAATATAATTAACGTCATTTTGAAACCACATACCAGCAGAGATACGGCGCTATAGCGAGGGAACGACTTTAGAAAGTGGCTTAACTGAATTTAAAGCTCATCATTGCAGAGGAAGATCAGGCTGAAAAACTGCCATATTTATTTGCAGCCCCCCCCCCCCATGCATCCTGTTTCATACAGCCAAACATTTTAGGTACTGATGCTTTGGCTTTGGGTTTCTGCTGATACTGAGGACTGATCCACTGTCAGTGTTGAGTTGATAAGAGACTGAAATCATTGTTTTTATCTGTGAAGCCACATCAGGCTCCACTTGAACATTCCTAGATTTGAAAAATAAAATGTCACAAGTTGGTATTTATTTGTAAAATAATAAATGAACACAGACCCAAGATAAATGAAGTGAAAATTTGAATCATGCCGTTAAACTGCTGTTATCTACAGTTATGCTAGTTTCTCTTTTTCCTGCACCTCATCACACATGGAGTGAAGCAGCCAAGAGTCAGCTGAAGTGAAATAATATTAATCAAGATGACCGCACCACGTCAGATGAAGATGATCTTTTATTTATGAAGATTATATGTTCATGCCTTTTATAAGAATATCAAACATCCATTAGTTTGCTTTAAGAACAGGATGCATTTTGTTTTATTAAATGCACAAAAGTTCTGTCCTATTAAAGCTTGTGAAACAGATTGCTGTGAGTTGGCTATGTGATTGCCTACTTTTAACCCCTTATCCCTTTAACAGTGGCAATCGCTCTAGATCGGGGTCGGCAACCTGCGGCTCCAGAGCCGCTTGGGGAAGTAAATTATAAGCATTGTTCTAGCTAGCGGTTGATCGCCGGGCGCTCCGTCTTGCTGAGACGCTCTTGCGCCGGTCTGAGGATTACACCTCTTCACTGTCACTGCATTTAGCAGACAGGAGCGCACTCCGCACAGGCTAGGTCGCTGCTATTATCGCTGCTTGCACCTGTATCATTTACCGCAATTTGTAATCTATCACAGAGCACAGGCAATTTCATTCACAATGTGCACGTGTGATCTCCCTATGGATGGGCCTGCGCTGGTTTTGGAAAAAATGACCCTTTAACAGAGTGGATTGCTGACAAGTTTTTCCACACCCACACTGCTCTGTGCTGTGAGTGTGCATGTACATGTGCATGTACTTGTGTATGTGTATGTACATGTACATGTACATGTGCACGTGCGTGTGTGTTGTGCTCTATGCAGAGAGTGTCAGCTGTTATTTTTTCCTTACTTCAGCTGTAGCCACCAAAAAGGATCGCTATAACCAGTTTGCTAGAGGGGGGCTGTCATTAGCACTAGCAATCGTGGTGCCGTAAGCCCCCCTCAGTACCAAGGGGCTCCGTCAAAATGTTTATGCATTAATCCCTGATTAGCGACTAAAAATAGACCTGCAGTAGAAACGTATTTAGGAGGATGCTTGTGAATAAAAAGCATTAAGCTCATGCAGCTTCCAGTTTTTCAACAAAAACAACAACAGCAGCAGCTGTTTCATGTGCAGTCTGTCTGCAGCGTAAAGAGGCAAAGCCGTTACTGAAATGGTGAGGTCAGGTGGAGCAACCGGGAAACAGCTGTAGATCCTTCATCAACCACCTAATCAGCAACATGAAGAAATAAGAACTTTGTAGCCGCTCCATCCACCCTGTTTCACACAGAGAAACATCTGCAGTATGTTAGTTAAAATATGCAGATGAATTGTTAATACGAAAAGTGATTTCTTATTCGATTACTTGATTAATTGATGGAATAATCGATAGAATACTCGATTGCTAAAATAATTGATAGTTGCAGCCCTGTTTGTATTCAGAAAGCCATAATCAAAAATTAGTTTTCAGCACCAGTGGAGCTATGAAAAGTCTTCAAGAAAAAACTACAGGTGGCTGATATTCGAATGCAGGAAATGCATTTAGCAGCTGATCAATAAAACATCTGGATTATGTTTTTTTGTGTACGTGATTTCTGAACACCCATTATTGGAAGGAAACAGCACTCTGGAACACATTAAGTGCATGCTATATAAGTGTTCTGGATGTACAATATGCAAAAATGATCACACTATCAATCTAATAAGGCCTGATTTAGAGTTCTGCAGTGGTCCTACGTACATAACTGACATGCACCTTGAGAAATGTAACTACACATCCCAAAAAAATGAAAAAAATTTCTGGCGAGAACCCTGTATAAGTATCCAATTGAAGTGCATTTTATTTTTGTTAGTGCATTTTTTTGTTATAGTTCAAAATTGGAACATTATTGTGACCTTGAAATATTAAAATAAAATTATTTTATTATTTTTTCATCTCTCAATATATGCCTCACTGGTGGCGGCTACCGGCTTCCGGTAGTATTTGCAGCTCTCAGGGTTTTCTTTTCCATGGAAACCAGATCGAAATGGCTCTTTGAGTGTTAAAGGTTGCCGACCCCTGCTCTAGATCACCTGTTACCTGCCCTTACTTGCCGTCAGCAGCTGGTTAATGTTGAGCATATCACCACTGAGACAGATCAGATCAAATGTACTTTGAATTACGGTAATTACGTGGCCGTTTGTCCTATCGGAAAAGTTAAAACAGTTTCTGAAAGCTGAGAAAATGCGTTTCACAGCCAACATGGAGTTATTACTGTAATCATTGCCGGAAGTCCATGAATGTGGCACTTTTGAAGTTAACAGGCCTGCCGGTGGGGATTAAAGGCGTAAAATTACAATCAGAGTGCATTATTTTGCCTCAAGGGCTTAATGTGCTTCAAATTGAGCATGAGCGATGTGCAGCAATAATTTTTTTTATTTTTTAGTTAAATTAAAGCATGTCAGTGAACTATATGTCTGACTGATGTGATTCTGACTCCACAGTGTGGTCGTTAGTTAAATGAAGTTTGACATCCCTGATTTAGATGCTGTTTCCTGAGGTTTATTCTTTAATTCTTCAGTTTTAAAATCATCTCATGGAAGTGCCAACTTTGGTGTGCTTGGGAACCGCTCTGTGAAAAATGAGGCCAACCCGTCAGGGGAGAGGCAGGTGAGCAAGAACGCAATAACTATTTTAACTTGAAATATTTAAAAAAAATTTGTGTTAATTACTCCTGATGTGTTCAGACGGCATCAAGGCGACAGAGTGCCGAAGGTCGGGAGGACGCAACACCGAGAAAGCCTCTCAGCAGCCCGAGCAGAGCAGCCTCCACTCCCACTCGCACAGGACTGTCTGAAAACAGGCATGCTGGGAATTTTTAAGACTGTATCACACAATAAATTAAATTAATTCAGGAATGTTTAATCCAGCTCCGTTTGGCATGTGAATTATTCAGTGTTTCTGTTTTCCAGGAGCGAGAAGAGAAAGAGACTCATTACATCTGAGAAGGACCTCGGTGAGGACTACCCAAAGGAAAACGACTCCTCGAGGTATAATCAGCACTGAATTGGAGTGCTGTTAGTGACTCATAGGATGACCTTATCCCTGCGGCCTTTTGTCTGAACCACTGGCTGTTTTGTTTTCTTGCAAATCTCATGGTGAGATAAATAAACCAGTAACTGGTAACCAATGTGTTGCTGCTTTCACTGGCATAATGGAAAACTTGTAGATTGATTGATAGAATTTTGTGTAACTGAATTCATTTCAAGTCCTTGATTTATCATTTGAGTAACATCCAGAATATACATTTTTCAGCAACAACAAGGCCACTTCAGACCCATCCAGGAAGTTTCTCCTCAGCTGCAAAGAAAAGCTAAAACAGTCAGAGGAGAACAGGAGCTCAGGTAAGCAAACACCTGTTTGCAATCTGCACAATTTAGTCGTGTTATAAAGCACTTTTGTAGCAGCCTATGCAAACTTCCAGTGTTATGTACCTCGGTAACCACAGCTCCTCTGGGATCGGCGCCCCTTCAGCCATCGTCTTTCTACAGCAGATCTGTGACTAAAGACTACAGCCAGAGCCACTCTTTTCTGGACAGGTGAGTTTCTTCATGGCTCAGTTAAAACTTAGGGAACTTGGAGACAGGAATCTCAAGCAAAAATAAGATCTCTGAAACCACTCATAGGTGTGGCAGGCTTGTAACACCCTGGCTTTGGCTTTTATGTGATTCTCCTGTTTGTACAGTATCTCACACTTTACTGCTCTGACACCTGGTAGCTTCGGTAGTAGCAGTTATGCTGCGTTTCCATTAGTACCTACCCTACGCGGGTACAACACAACAATGGAAGAGATAGAGGCAAGCTAACATAACTAATGCTAATTTACTATCGTTATTAAGTCCCCTGTACAATGTTTTAGTGGATGAAGGTTATTTTTGCTAAGTATTAACCCTATACTTCCGAACATATTGTAATTGACTCAGTGTTCTTCAAAAGTGCCCCTGTTTGCATACTTCTAGCAACAATTACCACAGTAAACCTATGTTGGGTGTCAAGTGCAGTTTCTCAGCTTTCAGAAACTGTTTGAATTTTTTCAATAGGACAAACGGTTTCGTAATTATGGTAATTCAAAATTGCTTCGATCACCCGCCTCAGGCTCGGTGTTAACCAGCTGTTCACGGCTAGTAGGGGCAGGTAACGGGTGCTTTTGGGCGACCACCTGGCAGTAAAGGGTTAAAATATGTATGCTGTGTGTGTGCGTTCAAGATGGCTCTCTTGTTGCAAAACTGCCGCTCCAAACTGTCGGTCTTGGCATTCAGCCGAGCCTCCCCATACTTTGCGTGCCTCCATTTTCTTGCTGTCCGGTTTTAAAAATGGTGCAGTTGATTCTGGTGCAGGAGTTGCTCTCATGACTCACCTAGTGATGACACTCCCTGGCCAATCAGTGGCATGTTGTTCTTCACGTTACATTTTTGGATCGCTTGGAACCCCTTGGCTGACTGGGTACTAATAAAGTACCTGGTACCAGGTACTAATGGAAATGCCTACAAATTGAGTCGAGTTGAGTCGAGCGTAAGTACTAATGGAAACGCGGCATTGCTCTTGTGTTTTGTTTCAGAGCTGTAAACGGCTTCTAGGTGCCTTACCACCACCTTGTGGCAGTAGTGTTGCATTACGTCCTACCAGGCAGGGGTTAAAAAAATCAGAATCCGAAATTAGAAAACTTCTATTGTCATCAAACTAGGGCTGCAACAATTCCTTGAGTAACTCGAATAATTCGATTATAAAAAACATCCTTGAATCCTTGCTTCGATGCTTTGTTTAAACTCCGCTCAGGTGTCTACGTGTAAGTGGAGGGTTTCACCTGTATAAGCAGCGTTAAAGTTCTCCGTCGTCATCATTGGCGTCTTCTTTTTTTTGTGGGTTTAATGGCAGTGGCAAACCAGCTTAGAGCTGCATTACTGCCACCTACTGGACTGGAGTGTGGATCAGGAGTTAGAAAAAAAAAGTTCTCCGTCACTGCGACAGATTCCCTTTAAAACTGAGTGGATCATTGCTGACACGTTTTTCCACACTTCCACAGTTCTCTACAGTGTTTGTGTGTTGTGCTGGCTGTGCTGTGAATTTCAGCTGTTATTTTTTCTTTACTTCAGCTGTTAGCTCCCAGAACAGATCACTATACCCACAGTTTTCTAGTGAGCATTAGCATTAGCGATTGCTCTGTACCGGAAAGAACCCCCCACGTCAGAATATTTTTTATACTTTAATCCCTGATTAGTGATTAAAAATAGACCTGCAGTAGAAACGTATTTAGGAGAATGCTTCCATAAAGCATTACAACATTACATTCATGCAGCCCGCAATTTTCAACAGAAACACTGATAACACAACAGCAGCAGGCAGCTGTTTTACATGCAGTCTGTCTCCGCAAACGCAAAGAGGCAGAGCCGTTATAGAGATGGTGAGCTCAGGTGGAGCAAAAGGAAATGTTTGTCTAGCATCCAAAAGAAGCGTTTCCCCCCTCTGTAACCACCATTAAACCTTTACTGGGAAACAGCTGGAGGTCCATCATCAACTGCCTGATCAGCAAGTGAAGAAAGCTTTGTAGCTGCTCCATCCACCCTGTTTGTTTCACACAGCGAAAATCTGCAGTACGGAAGTTAAAATATGCAGATGAACTGTTAATACGAAAAAAGTATTTCTTATCCGATTACTTGAGTAATCGATGGAATAATCAATAGAATACTCGATTACTAAAATAATCGATAGTTGCAGCCCTACATCAAACACAGGTGTTTGACGAAATTGTGACAGTTGCCGCTCGTCAGTGTGTTACAAGCATATAGAAAACTAAATAGGAAGAAAAATTATATGCATATAATGAATAAAAATAAATAGTATAAAGTGTATATATAATACGTGTGTGTGAGAGAGAGAAATATGAGAATAAAAAAATAAAAAGAATATTTTAATATAAAACATAGTCTCACAAACTTAAGTTTTATTTTTAAGAACTTAACTCAAAGTCTCAAAATTATGCACATTCAATGTAAAAATTAGTATAAATCTATTTTTCATAAAGACTCGAGGTAGTTTCATATAATTTCTTAAAAAATTATTTAATGATTAAGTAGACTGTTTGAAAGTCAGGATGGTGCTTATTTGAGACTCCAGCTCCCCTTATACTAAACAAGAATTGTGCTCCTGGAATCAGAAAGATATCTGGATCCAGGTTACGTATGTTCGAAATGATGGCTCCCAATTTTCCTTATTTCAATTTGATATAAATTATTGGAGTTTTTTCCTCTGGGTTTCTCTGTGGGCTCCAGTTTCTTCTGCCATTGAAACACATGCTTGATCAACTCTCCAAAGCTTGGCCGGGGATAGAAAAAGATAGTGATTGATAAATGTGTATGTATATATATATATATATATATATATATATATATATTTTTAAATTAATATCTCCTCAGGCCATCCAGTACTGCACAGACCCCCACAGCCAAGAGGAGCCTCATGCTCCCAAACCACTCCACTCCCTTCAAGAAGATGCGACCCTCTCTGGACTATGGTGGCTGGAACAAACAGAGGCCCTCCACCCTGCCACAGTCTCAGCCCCCACTGCAAGGGTACAAAAGAGCAGCTCCACTGACTATGAGAAGATATTTGATTCATTAAACCCAAATAAGGAGGAAAGAAAATCAGGAAAAACAGTTGTTGACGCTATTTTTGATTTATTTTACAGCTTTTCCAACCTGGGTAACACCTGCTACATGAATGCCATCCTGCAGTCCCTCTTCAGCCTTCCCTCCTTCTCTAATGATATGAGGCAGAACATCCAATGGAAGAGGGTGCCCATCAATGCCTTGCTCAGGTACTGGATTGCTGTAGGTTGTAGTAGACTGAAAGCAAGCAGGACAGTTTGGATATACATAGGCTGTTAATGGTACTTGAACAGGATTGTTGGTCATTTTAACATGGGTGTTGAGTGTCACAGGAAGCAGTTTTAAATAAACTTATTGTGAAGTTGCAGAGAGGAGTTCTAAAGGTTTTAACTGGGATCCGTGTCCTGTCTTCACCCTGTGCAGGCGATTTGCTCATCTTATGATCAAGAAGGACGTGGGCTGTCCAGAGACGAAAAAGGACCTCCTGAGGAAAGTGAAGAGCGCCATCTCGTCCACAGCGGAGCGTTTCTCTGGAAACATGCAGAATGTGAGATTCCCTCTAAAATTCTGGGTACTCGTGGAAAACAGAGACTTTAAAAATTTATAAATTTTTGGACATATATAAAATAAAATACAAAATTATAAACCATATAATCACTAAAAGTTGTATTACTTTTTTAGATAATAAGAGGCACAGAATCCAAGTTTAGGGCATTAAAATTAAAAATGATTGTTATGTGGTTTAGGTCCTGATGAACACAGTTTTTAAGTTAGTGGGTTGGTTTGTGTTTTCCAGCATTTTGTCGAGCTCCTTACCCTTTAATCCCAGATTGACTGATGTTGAGCTCAGTTGGGCATCAAAATAGCTGCTGATGGACAGTTTGTTGTAGTGGCGGCTCGAGATCATTATTACTCTAGCTGCTGGGAATTTCTCTGGTGCCACCGCTAAAAATTAAACACTATTTTTAAAAATCAGCAGGTAAAAACGATGAGAAAGCAGCTCAATCTAAAACAAAAAGAAAGCATTTTAAAGGGGCTAAATAAGTAAAAGTCTAACACAATAGAACACAAATATGATACAGTGCAGAGCTCAAAAATTTAAAACCAAAAACAAACTAAGTGAATGTTAATAACATATTAATTAAAGCTGAATATAATTAAAGTGGATTCAGAAAGTAGAATATCTCAAATTTGGTAAAGCAAACTCAAACTGAATGAAAATGTCACTAAAACAGATAACGTGATTATCTTTCCCTGTCCTTCATTTTTACTCTTTTCTTTATAGCGGTGCACTCTCACAGTTTAATTCAGTCTGAGCCAAGATGGCAGAGCCTTTGGTCAAAAAGATCTAATTGGAGGAAGTAAAACCCATTCAGTGTTTGGGGTCATTATCATTATACAGAATGATTCTGGACAAATCAGCCTGTGGTTTTATGAGATGGACGTGTGTCTGAGCATCATAACTGTCTAAAACGTTTAAAAAACTTTGGACCATGTAAGCTGAGTATTTCCTCTTAAGTGACAGTCTCAGCTGTTTTAAGTCTCTACATGTTTCTTGTTTTCAGGATGCTCATGAGTTCTTGAGTCAGTGTTTGGACCAGCTGAAGGACGATGTGGAGAAGATGAACAAGAGCTGGACGAACGAGACTGCCTCCTCCTCCTCTTCTGTGGTGGGTGAGAATGGTCAGGAGGCGACGTCGTCAGCGCTCAAAGCAGAGCCTGGCGATGAGGCAGACGTCTCACGGATCTACACCTGCCCTGTGGCGGTCAACATGGAGTTCGAGGTGCAGCACACCATCACATGCAAAGGGTGAGTCCTGTCTCCTGCTCGCCCATCTGAATTCTGTACCTCTTGGTGAAGGTGAAAGGTGATTGATTCCCTTTATTTTGTGTTGCAGCTGTGGCGAGGTGGTGACCAAGCGAGAGCAATTCAATGACTTGTCCATCGACCTGCCACGCAGAAAGAAAACACTCCCCCTTCGCTCCATCCAGGATTCACTGGATCTATTTTTTAGGGTGAGTCGTGGGGTCGGGCGGTCTGCTCCATAAAGCTGTCACCCTGCTTTCCCCCCTGTGGGATCAACGATAACCAACAGCATTGCTGGCGAGGCTGCAGAGGAGGTTAATGTGCGCTCATTAGCTTGTTGTGCACAATGTGTGACCCCCAAGCAGAAAAATCTGTGGCATTTTAGGAACTGGAATATCCTTCATAAGGAGGCACAAATTAGAAGAAACAAGCATGAACTGGATGTATTTTAATATGTTAATTTGTTACTTTTTCCCTTTTGCAGATGGAGGAAATTGAGTATTCATGTGAAAAGTGCAATGGGAAAGCAGCAACGGTTATGCACAAATTCAGCAAATTACCCAGGTATGTACAGACTGTTAAAAAAAAAAAAAAGCACAGTAAAGACACTCCTTAAACATTTGTGTTTTATATATAAGAAAAGATGCAGCCTGTACACAATTGAAAATAGAACCAACTTATGGAATAAAGAGTTTTTGTCTCCACAGAGTGCTCATCCTACACCTGAAACGGTACAGCTTTAACGCTCAGCTGTCTCTGAACAGTAAGCTGGGTCAGCAGGTAGTGATCCCCCGATACCTGACCCTGCTGCCCCACTGCACCGAGTCCACAAGACCCCCCATCAGCCTTGGCTGGAGCCCCCAAACCGCCATGTAAGACGAGAGAGGATATTTTAATATGTGTAAAAATGAACTCAGATACATGAAGTGATTTCGCAGGGTTTTAAAAGGGCAACAGGCAACTTTTTAACATCTGCAGCCTTGATTTTCATGTAGGTTTAATGTCCCAGTGGCAGACAGAACTGTATAGAGAACAGTTAATGTAAAAAAATAAAATAAAGTTACTGTTGCTCCTTTAGCAGTCTGCCTAGACATAGAGCTGCAAAAGTAGGAAAAGTTTGGATTTCTAACATTTTTCTTTGTTCTCAAAGATCCAGAACACTTAAAACGTCACAGTCAGTCAACTCGTCCACAGCACCTCTCCGGTAAGTCCTGCAAGACGTTTAAAAAATCTAAAGACTTTTTTTGTGCTTTGATCGGCCTCTTTGATTAAAACAAAACAAGTATGTTATATGTCACATAATGCATGACGCTTTTTCTGCTTGTGAATTTATTTCCTGACCATGTGACCTTGTGCAGAAGGATCGGAGGGAAAGTTTCCAACTCTAGCTGCACCTCCATCCTCGTGGACTCTGACTGTGAAGAGGGGCCTAACAGGAAGGTAAACGCGAGCCGCAGGCGACGCCTGAGCAGCTGTCTGCCTGACGACGATGACCGTGCTGAAGAGGTGAGCATCAACTTTTAGACTTTAACAGATGTAATTCACCCTCCTCTTCCTCCTGCTGTTGTGACAAAATGCGTTGTGTTTTCAGAGGAGCACAACAATAGATTCAGCCGACTTCAGTGGAATAAATGATGATGAGATGCTTGCAGCCGTGCTGGAGATGAGTCGTCAAGAGGCCGGGCTCTCTGCATCTCCTTCTGTGGAAGATGAGCCGACCAGCAGTCCTGACACGGGGTTTGGTGACACAGATGCCCATGACTTGGCCTACCATGCAGATCTGCTGGATGCAGATGGCAAACAGTCTGCAGGTACTCCAACATGACATTAAACCAGAGGCATCATAAGGGAGAGACACGGCACTCAAAGAATCCTAAATTTGACATCAGAAATTTATTTGGGACATTTCTAAGAAAGGCTTATTGATATGTTTTGCTCCAGGTTCTCTAGAAAGTACATGCTGCTTCAAATGAGTGTAGCTTTCTATATTCACATAAAAACTGGGTTGCCAAAAAAAAAAAAAGAAAGAATCCAAGGAATTTATGTATCAGATTAGTTGATCTGAGTATGTGTTGAACTCTTCAGATGTGCTGGACTCCCTGGACCTGACCATGGATGAAAACAAGGAGAACCAGACTCCAGAGAGCGTGCAGCAGCAAGGGGAGCTGGACTGGGTCCAGCAATACAATCTGGATCAGGAGAGGGAAGAACAGGAGCTGCAGCAGGCTTTGGCCCAGAGCCTCCAGGAGCATGTAAGGCCAGAAACCATGTGATATTTAACACATCTGCAGCTCGAATGATTTCATATTGTGCTGCCAACAAACGGTGGAAATACTTTGGGCGCATCTAAATGGAAAAAACTGAGGCAGGATTTATACTCAGTCACCGAAGAGAGCATGGAATGGTAGCCATTCAAATTATACAGTACACCAGAAGAAGAGATGACTACATTTACGTCCCTTGGACCCAAGTTGACCTTCTTATCTAACGGCTGGGTTCAGCGCCCCGGTGCAGCCAGCATGAAAAGTTACCCATGTTAGATATATCTGTTAAATTTTTCCAGCTTCCTGTAATATGCACTGTCAGCTCTTGAGTTTCTGTCAGATTACAGTCAATCTCTCATAATCCTTAAAATGTCATTGACTACACTGGAGTGCCTAACAGACCTGAGTGGAGATGCAGAAAAATAAAACTAATGATGTAACCTTTACAGGAAGCTCAGGAGATGAGGGAGGATGATGATCTGAAGAGGGCCACCGAGCTCAGCTTGCAAGGTAAGAAATAAGATTTACTCTCAGCAAATGCTTATTTGGCCAAATGTTTACTGATGATTATTTTGTCATGATGGATGTTGTTGGTCCTGCAGCAGTGTGGAGATGTAAACAAGGGTGGACGCAGCAAATGAGCAGAGACGTCCATATTTGAAGATCTGTTCACTGATTTCACAACTTGTTTTCAAATTTCCTTTTTTTTTTTTTTTTTTTTAATTTATTTATACCCACAAACAAGTGTTCAGAGCACTCTTTAATCATGTGATAATACTGCACCGGCATCAGCATCTGCTCCTCATCTAACAGAGTTTAACAACTCCATGCCCGAGCTGCTGTGCTCAGATGATGATTCTGGCAACGAGGACGTGCTTGACATGGAGTACACTGAAGCAGAGGCCGAGAACCTGAAGAGAAACGCTGAGGTACGAAAACATCCTGCTGTAAAGTCCTGCAGAGCATAGGCAAACTGCAAGTAATTTATTCACCTTGGATTAAATGCAGGTGTTGCATTTAACTAATGTACAAAAGCAAAAACAGCACTTTATACATGTAAACATTTCTAAAGGATTAATTTGAACAGTTGACAGCACAGATGGTCTCTCAGGAAACGAAATGAGTTGATTATGAATCAAAACAAGGTGAAATACATACCCTGCTCCACCTGTTCTAATAAATGGCAAAATAAAGTCAATAAAGCAGCAGGGAGATGATGCTGCTCTTATTGGCAGTTGGCCTTCGTTAACCCTGCTTTTATATCCTCTAATGCACAGAGTGGAGAGGTGGCCAACTCTTTCAGACTCATCAGTGTGGTCAGTCACATCGGGAGCAGCTCCTCCTGCGGTGAGCACTTAATTTGTTTGTACTTTCATTGGCAAAATTCATAGGAACCCTCAAGATGCAGGTGATGGGAAACTGACGTCTTTAATAACAGCTGAACATAAAGAATGAAAACGTGAAGTGATTGCAGTGATGTTTATATATCTTTATTTTATAGCCCTGTTATCTGAGATGCCAGTGAACAAATCAGTGCATCAGAAATAAAGTTTATCTTTTTAATAGCTTATTGAGAATCCTTAAATTATGAGGGGGCAGACTGCTGGGTGCCTGAAACTAATGGACATCGGGCTGTGGTGCTTTGCCAGGCCTTTACTGTGGCTCTCTGTAGTTGGTGTGTGTTTGTGGGTCTTGCTGCCTTCAGCTTTGTCTTCGGCAGTAACATGCAGCTCAGCCATGCTGAGATCAATCGATGGACTCGGTCGTTATCGCAGGTGTCCCCCCGTGCGACTTTAGTGGTGGAAACTTGAAACAGAAACCAGTGAATACTGACAGATTGTCCTCATCGGAGTGTCCTTCAACTTTGTCTTCCCTCCACAGGCCATTATATTAGTGACGTGTACGACATGAAGAAACAGTCGTGGTTGACCTACAACGACCTGGACGTGTCACGTACACAGGAAGCGGCTGTCCAGCGAGACCGTGACCGCAGTGGATACATCTTTTTCTACATGCACAAGTGAGTGTTGCACTCTTCTGTCATTTCATTAAAGACATCACTGTGTGTAAGATGTCCTTTAATGTTGGCTTGTGATCCCTCAGAGACGTGTTTGAGCAGCTGTCTGAGATGGAGAGATCTGGATCCAGCAGCACCTCAGAGGCGGGAAGGAACGTCCTGCAGCCCCTCTGAGCGCCACGTCTTTGGGCACCCACACACTCACCCACAGCTGATCCCCGGTAGACGAAGCTGTCCTGTGAAAATCCTCCAATACTACTGATTGCCGTCCTTTTTTGGTAGTCTTCATGCACTTCTTTTTCCTTACAGATCACTAAATGCCAGGCTAAACATACACCTGATGATGCCAACACAGGTGTGTGACCTGTGGAGACTCTTTCAGATACCAGAAATGCAGTTAAAATGTTCAGTGGATCAATTTTTTGCCTCTGTGTTTTTGGGGCTGGAGTTTTTCTTTGCTATGATTTTATCAGCTGTTTTGTAAGGTTTCATTTTTTTTTTTTTTTTTGTTTGTTTGTTTCTTAAAAACTTTTCTTCAGACTTTTACTTAAAACTATCAAGCACCAGGTGCTCCTGGTGCTCTGTGGATTGTATGTTTGCAGACCCCTTTATTTCCCATATAAGCAAAATAAAGATATATTCTATGTTGGAGTATAAGCTATTAGAGTTTAGAGGGTTGTTGTATTTAGCAGGTACATTTGGTGCAATATTTCTGTTACTGGCACAAACTGGTCATTCAAATCAGCTTTCTGTCACACAGCGTGGATGTCTTCCCAGTTGCTTTTTGTGCTTCACGTGCAACCCGATCATTTTGTTTGTGTGTGCGTGCGTGCGTGCGTGTGGTTATTTCCATATTTTAGAGATGTGAAAGAACAGGTGTTCATTAATAGTTAACTGAGCTTTTCTCAGTTGATCCCACTTTGTTCTTTTTGGGGTTTTGACCTTGTGCCTCCCAAGAAAACTTTTATAAATGTGTATACAAGCTTTACTTTGGAAAGTCGCACAACCTTGTTGTTTTTGAATGTTTGTCGAACCTAAACAGTGTATAAGTCAGAGTTTCTTCTATAAAAAGCCAACAGATTTTTCTATTTATTGCATATAGATGGGGTTGGTTTGTGTTAATTAGCCCATGATGAGCCAAGGCAAATAGAAGTCATCACTACTACGTCACCAGAGAAGCCACCTGTTGCATAATATCTTTTATTTTACCATTTTCAGAGCAAGTATTAAGAATTTAAAGTGCCCCGTTTATGCTCGTTTACCTGGTTAAAGTAACGCCTTATTGAAACCGCTATCTGCTCCGTCTTAGCGCCCGCCCCTTAAAGTGACAAATTTCCATGTAAACACAGCTGAAATCACTCACTTTATTTTAAAATGTGCCAAAATCACTTCTGCTCGGGAGTACATCGTGACATAGATAAGCTACAAAAATTTTTTTTTTTAAAAAAAGCCCGGACCTCAAACGAGGCCTTTCAGCAGCAGTGTTTTTTTTTTTTCTTCTCTCTTCCTGTGTTAAAGGAAAACTTTCCTGAGTTCAGACCAAACACAAAGCAAAGCGTTGACTCCCGAATTTAGTTGCTGGAGTGTTTTTGAGCCATTTCACAGTCCAGAGCTATCCACCGTAGGGATCAATGGTGGAATAAATTAACGGGAAAATATTTAGAACTTGTCAGAACTTGTTTCTGAGTGTCTCAGCCAGTATGTCAAAGACGGTGTATTTTCACCTCAGTTGGTGTTCGTATACACTGGCTCATGATGTGTGTGTGTGTGTGTGTGGGGTGGGGGGGTGGGGAGGCATAAAAGGGGCACTTTACTAACAGTTGCTGTCAGGCATGAAGCATATGAAATATTATGTCATTACTGGACACCAGCTGTGTCACTTATTCTGAAAAATGAACTCACTCTGGAACACGCCACTACTGATGAGCAACTTTGAAACGTGGTGTTTTAGGCTTAATCTGGCCACAGCGGATTATTCCCTCAAATTAGCACAACATGGCATTAATTTCTAAAAATTAAATCACGGTATGCCAGATTTGACACGGTGCGTCTATATTTGGGGTTTTAGGAAGGGTGCGCTGATTAGGCGACTTCCTGTTGCACCACGATGTGTTAATTCTCCATTTTCTTTTTTTAATGTCCGTCTGATTGACATTTCTGAAACGCTCCTCCTGAACATCCTGTCCCACATGCAGCGTAAAGAGGGTAATGTGTATTAGTGAAGTGAGAATGAACAGCTTTTTCTACCCTTCATACACAACCGACTCTTCCTAAAGCAGATTTTAATAAAATATTCCAATGAAAGTACTCCAGATGTCTTTATTTGGTGTGTGTGAAACATTTGAGGAGGTCAAACTGCTGAATACTTAGAGACAAGTCATCACAGTACAGGCTTCAGAATACAGCAGCGGGTGTCTTCAATTAAATATGTGAACCACAACAGTGTAGAGCACTTTCCAGCATCACATAGTGCAATATTTAGCCTCAAAGGCCTGCAGGCAGCAGACAGGGGTCACCTGTCCTGACTGCACCTCTTCATCAGGGGCTCCAGGTGTCGGCCTGTGAGTCTGCTGTACTCGCTCAGGATGTAGTTTTCCCTCTGCTGCATCTGTAAGCACATTAAACCTTTAACCACTTCTAATGTTTTCATCTAATTCAAATATCACACAGCTGGAAGTTCATAAATCTAGTAGAAAACAAGCCTCAGCTCAGACGGCAAACAGGATGTTTTTTGTTTTTTTTTATGTCTCGTGTTTTGATGATGAGGCTGTCTTCCATGTCAGCTGATCCAATGTGTTGAGATCTTGTGGGTTGAGCATATAGTGGAGGAATAAACTTGGATGCAAAAATCTCCCTGGCTGCATGCTAGCAGAGGTAAAGTGAGAAAATAAGTTGCAGGATTATTTCACAGTGCAACCTCCATACAAACCTCACTCCATTCTTCCTCTGTCTCATGTCTATAGCCCAAAAGGTGGCAGATCCCATGTGCAGTGACCACCTGCGACAAGAACAGTAGGACACTTAATCACAGAAAAAGACACTGACGGATTACACTGGACAGACGGATGGTGGTAGCCACAGTTAAACGGCTCACAGTCAGAGCTCCGTGCAGATCCAGGGACTCCTCCTGACACTGCTTCATCACGAATTCCACTCCGAGGAAGATGTCCCCAAGGTTCAGCTCATCTCTGTGAAGGGGGCAGGGCAGCTTCCCGGGCCTCAGGTCCTTAAAAAACAAACAAAACACAAAGAGGTCTGACTGGATAAATAACCCCAAACCTGCAGATTTGGTTCATGTTTACCATTTTTAGATTTCCTTCACCATCTATAAGGCCACTAATCACATTAATATCTGTCAGTGGGCCAATTTAACCCCAATTATAACCAGGTAAGTCATTAAGAACACATTCAGATTGAAAATGTTAGCATGGAAGAAGCCTCTTTATGAACTGGAGCTAAGGTGAAAGGAGGTGTTTCAGGCTGTTCAGCAGTGTTTTCCTGAAGCTCCATCTGGCCTTTGTAACTTTACAAATGTTCATTGCACACAAAGCAGAATGACAGACCAAAGGCTGAGGAAAACCTCAAAAAAAAAAAAGCATACTAGGGACATTTTAAACACCTCAGACCTCTGCTGACCCCCAACACCCAAGCAGGAGTTTTTTCATTTAAAGCTTCGCTGCCACATTTACCTCATAGAATGGGAATGAGAGGACATCCGTTGGGCCGTTCTTCTTCCTGTAAATGTGATTAATCTGCTGCATCCTGCGGTTGTCCACGCAGATGATGCCCAAGTCGAACTTCTGGATGCCCAGGATGTGCCTCAGCGTGTCCACGTCCCTGCGCAGCCTGGCGCGGCGAAGAGGCACCACCTTCTGGAGGTTCCTCAGAACTACTCCCATTTTAAACAGCCGACGGGAAAACCGAATACCGCTACGGAAAGATAGCGGCACATAGGTGAAGGTTACCTATTAACCTAACCTGTCTCCTACCTGGCCGCGGACACTTTTATCTTTGGTCGGTTGGTGAGCTTTGGGTTAGCCACGAGCAAAGTGCAGCCTTCAAGGTGACACGAATTCAAACGTAGTGCCCCCGTAACCGATAGTGTAGGTTTTTTCTGGTTTATAGAGATCTGATAATATAATTTATGTTCATTAATCATATTCAGTCATTTAAAATGTCGCTTATCTGCTCAGAAGCTCCTCGTTGACCATCGCGGAACGGACTGTAAGCACTACGAGCACGGCGGACTGATAATTTAGTCGGACCGGAACCGGATTTAGAAAAATGTGAGCCAAAGAAATAAATAAAAGGGAACACAAACAGTAAAAGGTAGGTTTTTTTTAAAGCTTTTCTCCAGTCAGTCCTTTAATTCTGCTAACTGGCCAACTGTAAGAGCAACTAAAGTTTAAACTAAGCTTTACTAAGTAATGATGGGGTCAGACTGTGCTCTCAGCGGCGCTCTGAGTCTGTTTTCGTCTCCTTTTTAGCAACTTCTAACCGGAAAATCTCCCGAGGCTGGAGCTGCCTCACAGCTTCCTGCTGTCTGAAACGTTTTCCTCACAAACCTAAAGCGATATTTCCGCCATGAATCCACCAAATCCGTTTGGTAGTCCGCAAGGAGGAGCTTTCCAGGCCCCGAGCAGCAGTGTGAAGCCCGGCCTGTTCCCGTCATTTGGGCCGCAGAGCTCCAGCACCCAGCCCCCGCAGAGTGTGGGCTTCTTCGCGCAGTCCGCGTTTGGGCAGCCGTCCCCTCATGGGGCCAACATCTTTGTACAAGCCCCAGCCTTTGGACAGCAGCAGGCTCCGACGTTTGGACCGCAGTCATCAGGAATGAGCAGCTCGGGTTTTGGGGGTGGCCCGACACCGGCTTTTGGACAGGATGGTGGAGCCGGTCAGGGTTCAGTGTTTGGGCAGGCACCTTTTGGCCAGGCTTCGGGATTCGGCCATCAGCCCTCTGGGTTTGGCACCCTGATGAGACCTGCTGGGAATCAGCCTCAGACTCTTGGGTTTGGGCCGTCTGCATTCGGACAGCCAACACCATCATCTTCATCATCATCCACTAGTGCCCCCACCAACACCAGTTTATTTGGTGTAGGTCAGAACAGAGGCTTTGTATCATCTGACTTCAGTTTCAAGCCGGCCAATGAAGCGCTATTCAAACCCATCTTCAGTGCTAGCCCCGAGCCATCCAACCCCCAAACCACTTCACTGTCCAGCTCATCTTTTGGTGGGTCACAGACGAGCTCCAGCACCACCACCACCTCCTCCGGTTTCTCTCTGTTGTCAAAGTCTGGGCCTTTAGGTTTCAGCTTCTCTGAGCCAGCTACAGCCCCCTCTATTTCTTCTCAAAGCAATCCACTAACAACTGGCAGCAGCAGCGGTCCTGCCACTACTCTTCAGTTCACTTTCTCCCAGCCAGCCACCCTCTCCAGCTCCAGCACTAAGGCTGCCACCACAGAGCCCACCACCCCATCGTCTTTCAGCTTTAAGCCCCAAACTGTCCAGCCTCAGGCACCTCAAGTTTTTGGAGGACCAGTTTTCAGTCATCCCATAGCTTTTGGTGACACGAAAGCTAAAGATGAGGCCAGCACAGATGATAAAGGCCATGTAGGCCAAGGGGAGGTCAGTGTATTTGCACGGCTTGGCAAAGGAACCAAGCGAAAGGACGACGCAGCGGTCTCCAGCACCGCCCCTGAGAAGCCTGCTGCTGCTGAGGAGGATGCTCCACCTGAAGCAGATTCACCGAGACATCCCCCAAAGAGACCGCTGATGAGGTCACGCTGTCCTCCGGGAGGCTTATTTACTCGGGCACTGAGCAGTCTTCGCAAGGATGGAGCTAAACCAGTGAGGCATGAGGCTGCAAAGGAACCGGACAGGGAGGCGATCCAAACTCAAGGTGATGACCTTTCTGTAACACCACCTGCAGCGCAGACACTGACCAGAGGTGTGCAGGAAAAAGCTGAAGAGTCAGGTGAGACATAAAAATCATACATACTTTGCATTAGTAATAAATGTGTTAAGCATCAAGAGAAAAAGGCTGCATTATACAAGTTACCTCCAAACAACTGAGGACCAGTTTACTTGTTGCTCTGCACTCACTTCAAATCTCAAAATAAATCATAGAAATTGGTTCATATTTGTTCTCAAATGCACACTTCAGCTTTACCAGACATTTGTTAGCTAGACAATCATAATCCCTCATTATCAAGGTGTTCTAAGAGCTCCCCGAAAACCCTTTGGTTGATTTAAAGCACTGCAATTTGAAAAAGAGATCATATTGGATCAGTGAATTTAAAATGCTTCCCCTCAAAAACAAAGTCTTGATTAATTAGGCCCCGTATCATAGAATCTATGATACGGGGCCTGATTATTATTTTGGGGACCCCTGTCATAGATCATATCTGATCAGACCTAGCAGAGCACTCCGCTCCCACACTGCAGGCTTACTTGTAGTTCCTAAAGTAGAATGGGAGGCAGAGAAACTCACTTAAACCAACCGGAGAATTAAGGACAGCTGTGTTTGAACTTCACTCTCAACATTGGTTCTCACAAACATCCATGCAAATATTTCAGGCACAAATTCAAGATTCATCAAGATTTTCTGCATGAATTTTTATTATTTGGAACGAAATGATGAGGGCCAGGCTGCATTAGAAAATGTTAAAAAAACAAAAAAAAAAACAACTTTAAACTGAAACTTATCAAAGAATAATTTTGTTATATTTATTACTTACAGCTTTCCAAAAAGTGAACCAACAAAGAATTAAATAATTAAAGTAATTTAATGTGAGTTTTTATGACTCAGAGACTGTACCGATCTATATTAAAGAGAGCTGAGCGTGAAGTTGAAGCTTTGCTGCTCAGTCCTCAAGCTGTGGCGTGGGTAGTGGAGGTTGGGTGGAGTGACTTAAACTGCTCTCCCTGAGACCCGGACGTAGATCAGTGGCAGAAAAATGTTGCTAGTTCTCTTCCTCTTTTGCTTTAGCAGTGCAGCTTCTCTCTTGTGCTTCACTGCTTTCTCCAAATAGCATACATGTTTCATAATTTTGCATGTGCACTTATTTTGTGTGCAAGGTAAGAGCATTTGTATGCATATATTTGTGAATGAGGCCCATTGACTGGAGTTCATGTGTGAAAACATTTGTGGTTTTAACCCAGCCTACATATTAAAAGCAGGGCTTGCATTATTAGACCACACTCATCCTTTAACCTTCTCTAGAATCAGCAAAAGGTTCGGATCCAGCAGCTGAAATTATGACCCCAGTGAAACGTAGCGTACGCACCGAGAGCTCAGAGAGCCTGAGCGGCATGGCTCCCACCGACTGCACCACCCTCGTGTGCAAGAACGTCCCTCCAGCGCTCAACAAGAAGGACACGATCAACAAGCACTTTGCTCGGTTTGGGAAAGTCCACAAGATCTACTGCCGGCCCGCCAAGAACCTCACCATAGTATGCTTTATTGACCATGTGAGTCGCCTGCCCGTAACCTCACCATGCTGGTTAGATGGTGTCCCCAAAATTGGCATTCAGTTTTACTGTTCTCTCAATCTTTGGCTCTTTAACTGCTGGCTGTCTGTAATATAGATTTTTGTCTCATCCCGTCATATTTCAGGCATCAGCTGCAAAGGCAAAGAAAAAAGGAAAAATCCTGCATGGAAAAGAGCTGCTCCTCCTGTGGCAGAGAAGGAAGCCGAGTAAATGCAACCCATTTCTTTAAAAGCTCATTTATTTTGGCAGAATAAACAGTGACAGTTCTGGAGGTGTCGATCTAAGTGATTTTATCGGTTGAGTCGTTGTTTGGTTTGTGGATCAGGTCCAGAGGAGAAAGCGAGCAGACCCGCAACTGGAACAGAGATGTTAGTAGGAGAATGTCAGGAGGACACAGAGTCCGAAGCAGGTACTTCTTCGCCACTAAGAAGACCCACCCCCAGACCTCCTGCACTCAGCAGCACGGTGGCCTTCAGCCACAGGTAACTCAGCACCTCACCTAACTTTACCTACAAGCTGTCATGTAGTACGAATAGTTCCTGCAGCAGTGTGATTCTCTTACACGTGTCAGCGCTCCAGTGAAGAAGCCGTCCCCTGTCAAAGTTCTGCAGTTTGACACTGACCCTCAGAAAGAGAGCAGCACCGAGACCCAGAGCTCAGAGCGCCCGGTCCCGTCCTCCCTCCTTCACCTCATCGGGCAGGTGGCCGAGACCGCAGAGGACAAATACCGCCTCCTCGAGCAGAGGGACAAGATCCTGCGTCAAGGTAAAGCCACCCCTCACATCTGCCATAACAGAGCTAAAAAAGAAGAAAGGTGGGCGATATTCAGTGCTAATGTTTTCACAGGCCGACCAAAGCAGACAGACCTCCACCTGTCCAAGGTGTTTGTGGGGACGTGTCCTGACATGTGTCCAGAGAAGGAGAGGTACATGAGGGAAACTCGGAATCAGCTCAGCGTGTTCGAAGTCGTCCCAAACACAGAAATGGTAAAGTCTTTAATCCAGATGGGAAATACTCAAATGAATGAATTTTTTTCAGCCAAAACTGTTTGTAGCATTCAGCAGCTTCCCTCGATTGCTTTTAGAGTTCATCTGTGGTAGGTACTCCTTTAAAACCAGCTCTTTTTTTTTTTGGTAAATCATCTGGTTGCGTTTATTGGTTATTTTGATGCATCTGCTTCCAGTTGATCACGTTGCAAATATGTTTGTTATTCAGGCATAATGAATGAGTCAATGTGTCAATATAGGCTGTACCTCAATGATGAATAAAGCTGCTCCAGCTGAAAGCGTGAAGACAGGAGGGACACACAGAGTCTCGTATGATCTCAAGATCAGATCAGACCAGTAAACGTAAAAGTTTAACATAAAGAAGTGTGTTCTAAAAACATTCACATGAAATGACCCACCTGTTACAGAAGAGACGATGAGCAGTCTGAGATACCTCTAAATGTCTTATTACATCTGCTGTATGTTTATGCAATTAAACTACAGAAGTATTTTAATCGATGTTTCAGATGAATTGTCAGTAACTAAAAATATTAACCTTGCTCCTTCCCATCGCCATCTAGGTGGATCACACAGCTGCCATCAAGGAGTACAGCCGCTCATCGGCCGACCAGGAGGAGCCCCTGCCCCACGAGTTGCGCCCTTTGCCTGTGCTCAGCATGACCATGGACTATCTGGTGACTCAGATCTTGGATGAGGGTCACGACAACAACCGGGACTGGTACGACTTTGTTTGGAACCGAACCCGCGGCATCCGCAAGGTAACCCTTCAGATGAGCTGCTCCAGTTATGGTGTATGGAGTGTTTGAAACACTTTTGGAGCGACTGATCATTTTCTCTGTCTCGCTCACAGGACATCATCCAGCAGCACCTCTGCTGCCCAAAGACGGTGTCGCTGATTGAAAAGTGCACCCGCTTCCACGTGCACTGCGCCCACCACCTCTGCGAGGAGCAGTTGTCATCGTTCGACCCCAAGATAAACAACGAGAACATGACCAAGTGCCTGCAGAGCCTGAAAGAAATGTACCAGGACCTGGCTACACGTCAGATCTTCTGCCCCCGTGAGGCGGAGTTCCGCCAGTACAACGTGCTGCTGAAGCTCAATGACGGGGACATCCTGCGGTCAGTCGTGGAGACATACAGAAATATTTAATTTCTTTATTTAGGGCTGTGCTTCAGCTGTGTTTTGATACCTGACCTTTAATCTCCACCCAGTGAGGTGCAGCAGTTCCGTGATGAGGTGCGAAACTCCCCTGAGGTGAAGTTTGCGGTGCAGGCGTTTGCTGCCGTCAACAGCAACAACTTTGTTCGCTTCTTCAAGCTGGTGAAAGGAGCCTCGTACCTCGCCAGCTGCCTCCTGCACAGATACTTCAATCAGGTCGGAAACTGTCCGGAGGGCGTGTCTAAATGTTTTTGAATGTTGGATTGTTTAAGCACTAAATAACGGTGTTCAGGGATGCACTAATTTTGACACTGTGGGCCGGTACTTGTCTTTCAGCTTCTCTGCGCTCACAGTGATGGCTTTAAAGAACCGTTTTCTGCTCCAGCACAGTTAAAACTCATCGATAACTTGCACATAAAATACAGAAAACCAGTAAATATTTTGACTGAAGAAGCTGAAACAAAAGAAATGTTTCTTTCTTTTTAACTTGGCAACATGCCTCACAAGTAATAAATGATTATATAAATGGTGGCAGATCAATTTGCTGTCCATTAACTTATCTAATTAGTCACATACATTTTTTTTTTTATGATTAAGAGAAGGTTTTAGGTCTGAGACAAAGAACTGGAGTGACAGGACGGCAGCTTGTCTTACACTCAGTTTGCAGGGATCTTAAATAAGTTATTGTTAAGCTTGTCCTGTGTTTGGAGTTAACATAATTGAATATAAATATTGATTATAAGTGGGCAGATATCAGCTGAAAAACTGAATGTAAAACTGTAATACACATCATTCGCCTGAGTTCTTTTACCGTGTTTAAGGCTGCGTAGCTTCGTAATGAAATCCGCTGTGGCTGCTGTTATGTGTGTAAAAACTCTTTAACAGGTCTCGAAAACTCTTAAACTTGTTTGAAGCAGTTTTTCAAAGAAGGATTTTATCTTTGTGTGCAGGTCAGAGCTAAGGCACTGAAGACCCTGAACATGGCTCACACCGTGGGCCCCCGATCGACTTTGTTTCCCGCTGACGACGTCGTCCGGATGCTGATGTTCCGCGGCGCTGCGGAAGCGGCCGACTTCATCCAGCAATACGGCCTCAACATCAATGAAGGGTGATCGCCCACGCTGCTGTTTTCTTTCTCTGCTCCTTTCAGTCTTTTTAAGGTCGACCGACAGATGTACTGCGTTGACCTGACCACCTTAAATGACCCTTGAATTAAACCCGTTTCCGTGTGTGAGAAGTATTCTGGCTTACGTTACTTTGTGCTTTATATTTCGTCCACAGCATGGTTGAGCTGAGTCGGATAGCCTATCAGGAGCCGGAGCTGCCGCTGTCCCAGAAGAAATCTGAAGTGATCCTCGCCAAAAGAACGGTCCTGATCGGAGAGGTGGTGAACGGAGGGCCCCTCCCGTCCCCTCCGCAGCACACCCCCATCTGCAGCTTTGATTCCCAGAACAAATACAGAAGAGAGGGAGGTCTGATTGAGCCCGCTCCACCCCAGTTTAAAGGTTAACATTGTTTATTTTCTTCAATTGTTGCACACATGTTGACCTGAGACGTTCCTATCTTCTTTCTGTTTGTCTTCTTCATTAAATTGAACTGTAAATTATGATTTAATTACATTTAGGAGGAGAGGTATTTAATTATTTCACACCTTTTTTTGTTGTTCCAGCTGTTGCCGACAGGATGGACCTAAAGGCGCCACCCGGTGTCGAGGTGCTGCCTCAGGTCGTTCCAGGAAGAGCTCCAGAAGCTCCCGTCAACGAGACGGGAGAGCCCTCGACCCGCCTGGAACAGCAGCTCTTCCAGCCGATCTCTCAGCCTGCCAGACCACCATCACCTCCACCCAAACCTCAGCTGGTGTATAGCGACGAGGTGGGGAAGAGCTCCCAGCTCTTCATAGAAATTATTTGATCCCATTTGTGTTCTTTTTTAAATGAAACTTAAAGATTTAAAGCAAACATACTTTAACCACCAGCTACAACCTGTCTGTTAGAGGTACCCTGCAAAGTTTTCTGCTAAACAAACTTGTATTTACGTTAAGCGTTACTCACCCAAACGCACCGCCTGTACCTGTAGCTAAGGTGAGGAATGCAGTTTTTCATTCCTCCTCCTTTTTTGTGATCACTAGGCAGCAGTTTGTGTGGTTAACAAGAGCTTATTAAAACATGTTATTTGCAGCGTATTCATGTTTCTGTCGCTCGCTGTAGGACATTATGGCTGAGCTGGATGGTGTCGTAGAAGAGGTGGTTGGTGCAGCGGTAAAGGAGGTGGCTGAGGCTGGTGCCAGCTTTGCTTCAGCAGCTCTCAAGTAAGAACACTGGTGATTAGAGTGTGTGGGAGGAAATAGACTTGTTAAGATGACTGATGATTGGTTTTTTTCCGGTTCTGCAGGGAGAGCAGTGCACAGGTGGAGTCGCTGGTGAACGAGGTGCTGAGACAGATGCTACAGGAGGTGTCCACTGCCGAGATCAAGCTGGAACAGGAGCGCGTCGCTGAGGAAAAGCGCAAGCTTGAAGAAGCCAGGTTGGTCTGCGGGCAGTTTATAACAGGCTGATCACCGCCCTGGGCTCAATTAAGAAAAGGGGAAATATCTAATACCCAGACGCAACACTGAACACATCCTGTGAGGTTTTCTTCAGCCGTAATGTTCGCTGTATCTCGTTTCTGTGTCAGGAGGCGTCAGGAGCACGAGGCCTTCTTGGCTCAGTTCAGCTTCTCCCTCTGCACAGAGATCATCCACGAAGTGCTGGATGAGACCGTAAAGGAGACCGCCACCTCCGAGATCCAGTAAGTCTTCAAAAAAAAAAAAAATCAAATCAGATCGAATGTGAAGTTAAATGGGATTTATCATGCTCATTTTGGGCGTTACCAAAGTAGCTTTCCAGGATCCACAGTTTAAAATAAGCCTTATTTGTTTTATACTGGGCCTTTGTGCAGTGATTCAGTTCATCCTACATCTCAAACAAGCTGTTTTTAGCTCCTCCTCTATTAAGCCAACTTTCTTCTGATTGGCTGCTTCTCACAAATAGAAGGTTTGACCAGCAGGTGGGTGGGGCTGCTGCACCTGAAATGATGATATCAAACACATCCGAGAGCAGGAAAACAGCCTGATTTGGATCACTTGAACACACACTGACCTCATTATTTGAAAGTTGGACCATGTTTAATATGAATATCCACTAATTGAACAGTATGCATATGACAGGAAATAAGAAAAAACATAATATGACCCTTTTAAATAAAACAGAGGAATTTGATTGGAGCTCTTGGAGTATCACTCGTTAACTTTTTAGAAATTTGTTTTTCAGGGAAGCATTGAATGAAAAAGCAGAGCGGGTGGCTAAATGCACAGAGCAGGTCTGCATGAGTCTAGTTGAGGAGACTCTGAATGTGGACATTGCTCTGTTGGTTGAAGACCTCCTTGAAGCGGAGCTGCAGCGTATCCACAAGTACATCAAAAGGTAAAAACATTGATAATAAGGACAGTCATGTAAAGCAAGAAGGCACAAAGAAACCCACAAACTTCTTGTCCTGTTACGACAGAGACAGCAGTATTTAAATGTTAAATACAGTTAATTTCTTCCTCCTGTCCTTCCTCCTCTCCACGCTACCAGGTGGCGTGACGTGGTGGCAGTTCGCCGGCAGCTGAAGAGACAGATGCGAGGGTTTCCTGCAGCCCCTTGCTGTGTTGACCCTCGCTTCAAACTGAAGGCTCTGGCTCCCAGCGCCCCTGCTCAGCCCTCCATTGCAGATCTGGCTCGTGGTTTGGTCAACCTGGGAAATGCCGGCATGTTGGCGCTCTCCAGCACCAGGTGTGTGTACCTGCCATCGGCGTCGCCGCTACATGTGAGGACGGATCAAACTATGAGCGATTTAGCATAACAGGATTTCTCTCTTCTGCAGGTTGTTCGACATGAAACGAGGAGCGATCCACCAGATGAGAGTTCACTACTACTTTCAGCAGCTGCTCGAGTAAGTCCTGCAGGTGTATATATTCAGTCAACGGCTCACGTCACACAGCAGCAGTTTGACCTGTTTCTGCTGTCACCCTCAGTGAGACGGTGTGGGCGCCTCTCGACCTGCCGGCACTGGTGACGGAAAACATCCCCAATCCACCTGAGCGAATCTTCTGGAAGGCCGTTCTCCTCTTACCCAGCAACCACGAGAGCGTCGCCAGCCTGGCAGACAGGTGCTTCAATGCCTTACAGATATTTTACCTCCTTAGGATGCCCGGCTTTCTCTGAGCATTTCACTGAGTGTGTTCTGTCTCTGATGTTTTCAGGATCCTGTCAGATTGGCTGGAGGTGAAGCTTGGTGGTAATGATTGGTCAGAGGGCAGGGAGGGGCAGCCAGAGGGCACTCTGCAGACACTGTGTGTCACTAACACGCTGCAGGACGCCGAACAACGCACTCGCAGAGTCCACATCAGCGTCAAGGTCAGATCACGCGAGACATGCAGAAATAGAAATTAGGAGTGCCGGCGGGTAGACAGCAGGGCTGTGGTTATTCATCAGCGAACACAAACTCTTTCTGCCCCCTCCCCCCAGGCATCTCGAGGCCCGCTAAATGAAGACGGCCTGTCCAAAACGGAGGAGTGCTGTGAGCTCCAGGGAACGAGCGCTCTCATCATGCTGCTGCCCGCCCTGCCCGTCGTGGAGCCCGGGCAGGACGAGCAGGACGTCCCTCTGCTGTCTGCCTTGCTTCAGCTCAAACAGCTGCAGCAAGCCAGCGCCTGGCACTGCCCGCTGCCGCTGGTCATCCTGGTGCCAGGGCCAGAGGGGGGCGCTGCTGATACACAGAAACTTGTGGAGGGTAAGAAGTGATTGTAATGACAGCATAAACAGATTTGTGCAGTAGTTGGTAAATGAGTGTTTTTAAAAAGCTGCGTCTGTGTAGACGAGCAGAGTTATGACAAACTGTTTAACCTGTTGCTCTGCTGGTACTCTTCTAGCTCTGATGCTGCACACACTGGTGAAGGATGGCCTCATATCAGAGTACACATTCTTCTTCATACCAGAGACTACTAATGACCTGCAGGGGTCCAAACAGGTACACCTCTTTAGGCTCAATCTTTAGATATACAATTTGACTTGTTTATTCTCTGTCTTCATTTCCTCCTCTTGCATCTTTGATCTTCTTGTCTTTAAGCTGAGGTTTGTTTGTTTGTTTGTTTTTTTAAAACTGACTTTCTCCATCTTCTCTCCATCCTGTTATCTCCAGCTAAGCCAGGCTATGCATTGGCTGGCTGTCCATGCTCCCCCACCTTTGCCTCTCTCCTGTCAGACCCTGGTGCAGCTCATTGAGTCCACTTTGAGTCATGAGTTCAGTCCCAGAGTTTATGCCCACCGCCTCGAGCGAGCCGCTGCACATCTCCCATCCCAGGAACCGGCTCCTGTTGTCCAGCTTTACAACGCAGTCCTGGCTCACGTCGCTGATAAAGTGTCATCCCAGGACCTCTGCAGGCTCTCGTGGCCTCCAGGTGAGTTCTGCCTGCCTGATGTGAGGGACTTTGTGCCTCATCTGGCTTGGAACTCCCCCCAGCACCTGGCCTGGCTACGTGAAATCATCCTCAGCCTGCAGCTGCCACAGTGGGAGCAGCTGTCTGCAGCAGGTGAGTGACAGAGAGATTTATCTTCCACAAAGAAATCCAGAGGCCAGTAATTCTGTTTTTATAATCTTATTTCTCTCTTTAGACTCATGGTCTGAGCTCTGCTCCTCCATCTTTCACTACGCCGCTCAGATCCCGGTCTCACGGCGCAGTCAGCCCCTCCTCATGTCTCGACTGGAAAACCTTCTGGAAAGAGTCAAGTTAAATAGTCAGCAAACCCGAATCCACAGATCTAAAAGAACGTTTGTAAAAAGTAATAATGGCATGGACGATGTGTGTGTGGACTTCAGTCACATTCCTTGGGATGACGTGCTGGTGATCTGCATTGACCACAAGCTGAAGGACTGGAAGATACCCGAATCACCTGTCTGTCAGGGTGAGGGCCGCGCTGCTGTGACTAATTAAAACTAACTTACAAAGTTAATGAACTTTTCTGTGGAAGCTCATTTAAAAAAACAAAATTTTCCAGCTGTGCCTACTGATGGTTTTGACCTGTATTATAATATCTGATTATTTGTTGGTTGAAGATGCCGTGACGGAGGATGGGGAGATCCTGGTTTACTTTCTCACGGAGTCACTGAGGGGTTTCCAGCCACCCGAGGAGTGGACGGAGGCCATGAAACAAACTCACAGAGAGAAGCAACAAGAGAAGGAGGGGTAAGAAACTTCCTTTTTTTAATTTGACAGCAGCTGAAGCTTCATATCTAAAGTACGAATCTTTCACTTTAACATAAGTCTGCAGTGCATGAAGCAAAATCTCAAAATCCCCCGAAACAGTTGTTCTCACTGACTGTGGTCCGTAAACATCACAGGGCAGCCTGTGGGCCTTTTTGTTGGCAGATGTCATAGACGGTATAAAGACAGACTCAGCCACCATGTCATGTCTGCGACTCTTAAATTGTTTGAAACATCATCACATGTAAAGTCAGCATTACTCAAACAACACTTCTATGAATCAGGGGAAATGTGCAGGCATACTAACACAGTCAGAAGGTATCTTGCAGGTATAAACACATCATCATCATCATTCCTTGTTCCTCTCTCGTTATCTCCCTCCTCAGGGAGAGTGCAGCTGCCTGTCCCACACCCACCACAGTGTCCCTCAGGCAGAGGTTGTTCCACACTCTGGTGGAGCCCGTCTGGGCCCCATCAGCCCCGCTGGACATCACACACACGCCCACGGCACAGGAACTGCTGGCCCACAAGGTCCTGCAGAGCTTAAAGGAGGAGAAGGTTGAAAGCAAGAGGTACGCCTACATCACAGCTTAATAATGCAGGGAAGACGCAAGAGCTTTGTAGCAAGAAAGAACTCAGAATCATCAAAAGCCAAAATTGTGATATTTAACACACACACACACCACTCTGCCTCTCTGCAGGAGCTTGGAGCAGCTTCAGAGCTGGGTGGAAGGTGACCCCTTGGAGCACTTGACCACCCCGCTTTTCTCCCTTCCTCTACCCTGCTGTCCATGCCAACTACCATGACGCAAACCCCCCCAGCTAAGACTCGAGAGACAGCTTTCACACAGGTACGACTGCCTCCCGTCGCTTGGATAGATCCAATGTTTATGTTATCACAGATGGAGAAAGCAACCTTTTGTCTTTCCAGGAGCCCGATGACCCGTCAGAGAAGGCGGCCCGGCCTAAGATGGTTCTCAAATCTGTGTCGTGGCGGCTGAAGGAGCTGAGGCGTCAGATTTTGGCGAGCCAAGAGGAAGAGCTGGCCTGCAGGCTGAAGCTGAGCGGCCTGCTGAGCATCGTCGATGATTGATGAAACCAATCCCAGTTCTGCAGCAGACTGTTTGGACTTACATGCTTTGTGTCACCTTTTCATTTCAGTATTGTGGTCAGTGCCACAGGTTGCATGGTCTTATTTTTTTTTGTTGAGGAACAACAATTTTATTTTTACTTTGGGTTTTGTAACACTGACGTTGGATTTATGATGTAAAGCTTGTATATTTTTAAGAGTTTCTCTAAGATTATTGTAGGTTTTACAGAAACCATATTAGTCTGTTAAATGCTGAGGATTAAGCTCATTTGTAAAACCATTTACAGCCTGTTTTCTCTTTGTACTGTTAAATGATGAAATTATTGAATAAAAGTTATTTTTCTCCTAAAGCCTCTGTTTGCCCCTCTTATCATAATCCAGCTGTGAGCCCATGTGTATGTTTGTCGTAGCAGCTCTCTGATTGGACGACTTCAGGGCAGATCCCGCCCATTTCTCCTCCCATGTGGTTTGTGATTGGAGAGCCCGGTCTCTGCTCATGTCTCTCCATGTGGAGAACTCCTCGGACAGGTGCTGCAAGGCTCGCTGGGAAGTGGAGTTTTACATGCACCGAACTCCCAACTCACTGTCCTCTCAGCACTACAGTTCCCATGGAGACGCTGAAAGGGGCGGAGCTTCGGGAGCAGCTGAGACGAAATTCATTCATGTGTTTGATTTGAGTTTGTCTGATGTGACAGGAGCTATGACTGAGGGGACGTGAGTATTTCTCTTTCTTTAAGGTAACATCTGTGGTATTGAGATGCCATATGATTAAAAAAATAATGTTTTTGTTGTAAAATTCACTAGATAAACAAAACTTTAAGACTAAAAAAAAAAAAAAAATCATTCTTGGGGTGTACCCTTTCATGAGTTAAGGAACCATAAAGAGATTTGTTACCTAAAATTTGGGGTAGTGGGATGCAAGGGGGCGGGGCCAGGCCCCTCCTGGTCATGAAGCTGCTTGGCATTCAAACTGTCAAATTACTTCCAGGACTGTGAATTAAAATGGCTGCAATTTCTGAGCAGTTAAAATGCTTTTGTTAAGGCCTTTAAGCTGAAATAACGCTGAAAGTCTGCACTTCTGTCACAGCTTGTTTGTTGGATTTAAAATCCACTGTGGTGGTGCACAGAGGCAAAAGTGTGTCATTGTCCAAATACTTATGGAGCCGAGTGTCCTTTACAATACTTGGCCTCTGGCAGGCACCTGCGGAGGCGAGGGGGGCCGTATAAGACGGAGCCAGACACAGATCTGAGCCGCTGGAGGCTGACCAACGTGGACGGCCGGCAAACATGGCGCTACCTGGAAGATCAGGAGACCGCAGACAGAGCGCAGAGCATGCTGGAGGCCCATTCGCTCGGCCTGGACACGGTAGGCTTTGAATGATCTTTTTTTTTTCCAATGTAAAAGTGAAATTACAATGAATTTGCAACCCTGTTGATGTGGTTATTGCTTTTGAATTGGCTGGAGGATTTTAGTCCTGTCAGAGTGGTACAGTAAGTGTTAGTATCTTCAAAGTTTGTGGATGTCCACAGTAAACAGTCACTGATTCTCTCCGCAGAGTACGTTTGTGTCCAACTCCCCGGCCGCCCGCACCGCTGTGGATGCCGCTGTGAAAGGCATGCACTTCTACAGGCACCTGCAGGCTGAGGACGGTCACTGGGCAGGAGACTACGGAGGGCCCCTCTTCCTGCTCCCAGGTGAGTCAAGTCCTCATCCGCTTGATATCCGTACTGACTGAACACTCAGAAAGTACCCCTGACAGTCTAATCTTCCATCCATCCATCCATCCATCTATCCATCTTGTACATGACGCAATGTATTTATTCCACACTGCTTTTCTAGTCTGTTTGTTTATTAGTTTGTTTATTTTTTTTCTGTGAGGCAACAGTTTTAACCTTTGCACCAGCATGCTGCTGATATACAAACAAACTCAATTAAACTCTACAAACAAACTCTGGGATCAAGCATTTCCACCAGAGAGACAAGGAAAAAAAAAGAGAAGAAGTATTAAAAAGGGCAAAAAAGAGAAGAGAAGAAAAGAGAAGACGCTGGCAAGACACGTGTAAAATGTTTGTGATGTTTGTGCATACTGTCCCGGGTCACCGGCACTGCAGCGAAGCAAAACTAAGTAACCATAAGGAGGCAGCTCGGCAGGTCACAGAGGTCAGCAGCAAGGCTGTCACCAAACAATCCAGATCACTGTGTCACAGCTACCTTAAACCTTACAGAAACGCTTATTTTGTCCTAAAAGCTCCCTGAAAAGCCTTCAGCTGATCCAAAATGCTGCAGCTAGAGTACTGACAGGGACTAGAAAGAGAGAGCAGATTTCTCCCTTCCTGGTTTCTCTTCATTTGACTCCCTAAATCTATGATAGAATTTATAATTCTTCTCCTCACATTCAAGGTTTCCAAACCCAGCTTGGATTCAGGAGACAGACACCCTCTCTGTTTTTAAGGTTAGGCTTAAAACTTTCCTTTATGATAAAGCTTATAGTTAGGGCTGGATCAGGTGACCCTGGATGCTGGAATAGACCTAGGCTGCTGGGGGGTTCCCACGATGCACTCTGTTTATACCCCACTCTGCATTTAATCATTAGTTAGTCATTGGTTATCTCTGGCTCTCTTCCACAGTGTGTCCTGTCTCCTCCCCTCACCCCCAATCAGTTGCAACAGATGGCTGCCCCTCCCTGAGCCTGGTTATTCCTGTTAAAAGAAGTTTTAAAAAAAGGAGTTTTTCCTTCCCACTGTCACCAAGTGCTGGCTCATAGGGTGTTGTTTGATTGTTGGTATTTCTTTCTAATATTCTAGGGTCTTTACCTTACAGTAAAAAGTGCCTTGAGGTGATTGTTGTTGTGCTTGTGCTTCCACAGGTCTCCTGATCACCTGCCATGTAGCTAAGATCTTTCTGCCTGAGGCCTGGAAGAAGGAGATGGTGAGGTACCTGCGCTCGGTCCAGCTCCCAGATGGAGGCTGGGGTCTGTAAGTCAACAGCATGTTATTTTTATTTTTATCTTTTAATATGCATAGCTCTTTCACTGATGTGTATCTGCTATCAGCAGTAACATGGAATTCAACCACAGAGGTCCACAATTAAAATCAAACCCCTTACCTGATTTAAATTAGAAAGTAGAAACCAACAAATATAGCAGGAAACAAAACTCTGTGCACTCACAAAAGAGATTTTCAGAATTTTTATTGGTTGAAAAGCAGAAAAATATCCAACTTAACCTTTGACCCCTTACAAGCAAACAAGCCTCCATAGAAAGGCACAGGATTCTCGCTTCTCCACAGCCGACCCTCAGTGCGGATGTGTGTCGCTATTCTGCAGGCATGTTGAAGATAAGTCCACCGTCTTTGGCACGGCGCTGAGTTACACCTCGCTCAGGATCCTGGGAGTGGATCCCGATGACCCAGATATGGTTCGAGCCAGGAACAACTTGCACAGCAAAGGTCTGAAGGAATACGCTGAAACAAAACTGAAAAGTGTATTAGGATGTGTTTACTGTGAGCTCTTCTCCACGGTGCGGTATTCTGAGCTGGAGTGTGCCAAAGCTCTCTGTGTTTATTTGGTGCAGGTGGAGCAGTTGGGATCCCCTCATGGGGCAAATTCTGGTTGGCCATTTTGAACGTCTACAGCTGGGAGGGAATAAACACACTCCTACCGGAGATGTGGTGAGTGGGGGATGATTTCCAGGCTCATGTGCAGCTCTGTGAAACAGGATTTCAACTCTTTTAGGAGTCAGTCGTTACTGGCGATGACTCTGACCCTAACTTGTGGTTTCCATGAGAAGAATGTAAATGCAGAGTGATCAGTTTCCCTCCTGTATAAATATACTGGGATTCCCGACATGTTTCCATCCATTCCAGGCTCTTCCCAACCTGGATGCCGGCCCACCCCTCCACCCTATGGTGCCACTGCCGGCAGGTCTACCTCCCAATGAGCTACTGTTACGCTGTCAGACTGACTGCAGATGAAGATGCCCTGGTTCTTAGCCTGAGACAGGTGTGCAGGCCACCGGGTTCCACAAGGGGGCGCCATGCTCAAACAGCACAGCCACAAATCCATGAGAAACTGAGTAGTTAGGGTTGTGCTTTGGATCCAAGCTGTGGTGTACCTCACCTGGCAGTATGTAACCGTATGGAGTTGCTACCTAAACCTACCTAAACCAACAAGAGCTATATATCTGTAAAGTCAGGACACATACCAAGTTCTAGTCAGATAGGAAAGAGAGTTGTGACCATTTTTGTGAAAAAGTATCTGTAGCAGACCCTCAGACCCAAGAAAACACGGAGAGCTTCGACGGGTGCAGTAGATTCACATTTACTTGATTCAAACCCAAATACAGCTCGAGTGCACCAAATACACCGTGAAAACTAAAAGAAAACATAAACATACATTTGCTTAGGTGCCTTTGATTAACTCAGAACATGAATACATTACATAAAGTGCAAACTTTGTGAACTAATACAGCTTTAATCATGTACCTCGCTCCGCTGTCCAAGGGCTGCAAGGTGATCATTTTAAAGTTTGTGCCGTGCTGCTACGAGTCCTCTTTGAGCTGCTTTCCAACAAATGCGCACCACCAGCTCCGATTCACAACGACAAAGAGAATCTCCCTCCTTCTCCCATCTGCGGGATATTCCAGCCCCGAGTACAGGAAGTGCACCAAAAAAAAACTTCCCTAACTCTTATTTTTTGGTTTTTAGCGAAGGCACAGCTCATTGCCAACTAGGCTGCAGCACCCTCTATTGTACATACTGGGTAACAATATAGATTCAACTTATAACCACAGAACGGACATTTACAGTGTCTATTTAGGCCCGAGCCAACCGAAGGGTCGGCGAGGAGCCTATTGTAATCGCAATGGGCGAATGAGCAAAAATGGGCGGAGTCACATGGGACGCGGTCAGAAGTGGCCCCGGACCTCATAGGGACGTGCGCCATGTCGAGACGTTTCCGAAAATGTATATATGTGGGTCACTGGAAAAGCGCATTATTGGAATCGTTAGAATTTGTCATTATTAGGCCCGAGCCAACCGAAGGGTCGGCGAGGAGCCTATTGTAATCGCAAGGGGCGAATGAGCAAAAATGGGCGGAGTCACATGTGACGCGGTCTAAAGTGGCCCCGGACCTCATAGGGACGTGCGTCATGTCGAGACGTTTCCGAAAATGTATATATGCGGGTCACTGGAAAAGCGCATTATTGGAATCGTTAGAATTTGTCATTATTAGGCCCGAGCCAACCGAAGGGTCGGCGAGGAGCCTATTGTAATCGCAAGGGGCGAATGAGCAAAAATGGGCGGAGTCACATGGGACGCGGTCAGAAGTGGCCCCGGACCTCATAGGGACGTGCGCCATGTCGAGACGTTTCCGAAAATGTATATATGCGGGTCACTGGAAAGGCGCATTATTGGAATCGTTAGAATTTGTCATTATTATTATTATTATTCTTATTATTCTTTTTCTTTCTCCGTCTTTCCCCTCAAATTTGACCCCCTGAACATATACGAAAACTCACCATTTTCGCTACAGAGGTCAGGTCTGGCGAAAAATTGATTTTTTTAATGTCATCAAGAACCAACTCTAAAAGGGGGCTCCACGGCGCCCCCCGGAAAATTCATTTTTCGGCCCTCTATGGGAGAGGCCACGATCAACTTTGTCGTAGAACCACGAAATTGGCGTCACACATAGATCATGTCAGGACAAGCAAAAAATCCTCTTGGAGCACCCCCACACAGCAAACAGGAAGTCAGCCACCGTGGCCTGAACTTTGCCCTCTGCCAATTTGGTGATGATGCACACCTCGTATTTGAAACATCTCCTCTTAGGGCGTTACACCTACAGACACCAAAATCGCTCAGCATAATCTAGACCAGTAGGCCATCAAAAGTTATTCAGCAATA